>JAPSES010000228.1:7636896-7678095 GCA_029822895.1 Maxillicosta whitleyi
ACAGTATGTCTGTCTGTCTGTCTAAATTAATATTTATCTTTTATTTGTGGCTTTTAGTTTAACTACATGCATGAGTGCTTCGAGAGAATTTTCTGTGAACTAAAGTGGAGGAAGGAGGTAAGGACCATCCACTTACAAATGAAACATGTCAATTCTAAGACTTTTACTTTTGCATTTAGCTCTTAAATATTACTTATGTGTGTCTACAGGTAGAAGAAGAGGCCACAGACAAGGACAATAAGAACTGCAGTAAAGATGGTATGTGTGGCAAGGTAAGGCTTTGCCTGCCTCTGTCTTGTCTCTGTGATCTTGGTCTGCTTTTGTGTCTTTCCCTGTTTTCTTTCTTTGTATGTCACTTTAGATGTCTTTACCCTGATGGCTGTTTTGTTTTCGTGTGTGTGTGGTGTGTGTGTTTTGTTTTTTGTTTTTTTCCAGAATATTTTCCAGCTGCTGAGGCACAGAAGGGATGGAGGCACTTAGGAACAGAGATCGTTACCTCTTAACAAACTGCTACCATCGACAACTCAGCTCGGTTTGGCCATCATCTAGCCTGAAACCCAGCAGTGCTCAACTATTAACTACATGGTCGTCATTTACAATCCATGAACTAAGACCTAAGAAGCTACCCTGATACATGCGAACCAACTAGCATCTGCAAATGAACAAATCAGATAAATGGCACCATAAAAAGCTACAGACACATGAAACAGAACCCTTGAATCCAGCACATTGTTATCATGCTTAATCAGCTCACTGACAAAGAGTTAAGGCCTCTATAAACTTCAAGTCATGAATTCATGCAAGTATGTTCTATGTCTGAATGGTGGGAAGTTGACAAGTACTTGAAGGCGTTTTCAGCCTGTTCTGTGTTAGACCTGCCTGGAAGAGAAGGCTTATGAGACTAGCTAAAGAGGACTAACAAGGGAAAGTGGAAGCCGTTAGTGCTCGAAAAAAGGATCAAAGGTAAAATAATCAGCAATACTGAGGGTTTATCACAGGAAAGCACTGATCTGCACCATGTTTGATCAGAGTAGCAGTGTCTTGTGTGTCTTCTTGGCCACAGTAACTGTAAGTGCAAGATTGCGTTTAGTTTCAGTGAGTGAAGGAGAACCTAAAAGACTGACTGGAGACTGGCCCTCAGAACACAAGGCACAGCTGTATCACACACATAGACATCCATCTGTTTGGCACTTAATCTGCATTACTTATAATAATAATAATAATAATAACAAAAAAGGCACTATTAACATTATATTGTGACAAATGCAAGGAAGGAAAGCAAAAGCAGACCTTTTATAGACATGTTAGACTCTTTTTTATTTTATTTTATTTTATTTTATTCAGCTTGGTGCACAAAGTTGATTTGACATGAGCAGGAACATGTCAGAGTAATGTTGCACTTTATCCAATACTATTAACAACCTACACATGTGGGAAATGAAACCTAGTCAGCTGATATCCTGGAGTTAAGAGTTAAGACCTTAGTTTACTTCCATTTTTTCACACTGGTCTATAGAGAATGATAACTCTACAATGCAAAAAGCAGAGCATTGTATTAAACGTATATGTTACGTTAGTATTACAAGAGCCCTCAATGAAAACACTGAGGAGCAATGAGAATGATCAGACAAGTATTTGTGAAGTACACTATGTGCAGTGTGTGTTCCCTTGAATGGACAATAGGGGTCCTTCTCCACCTCTCTGGTCTCTGACTGGCACTGATTACTTTGCTTCTAAGAGTTCCCGTAGGATTTATAGAAGGCCTGTAATTCAAACGGTCTTTCCATGCAGCACAATTTATCTCTGTAGCTGCTACTTTGCTGCTACTACTAAACCACTTGTCCTCTCTAAGTTCAGGTTCAGCAGGAGGAGTATTTCCTAGCAAAAAGGGCAACATGCATTCGTCAACATGATAAATAACTGCACACAGGAAAAGCTTTGTAGCAACTGATCTGCAGTGTAGTATAATAAACAGTGTAATTTATGTCCTTCATAAACCCAGTTTAAAGCTTATAGTCATATAATAATGACAACAATACTGCAATAAGGTTTAACACTGTTATGTACTGGTGCAATAGTAACTTAAGACTGACAAATAACACCAGAAGATTGTAAGTGTATGTTTTTACATTGCTACATGCTATTGCACTCTATATGCAGACATTAAACATTAATTCATGCTTAGTGCAATATTAATATGCTATTTCCTTAATCAACATAGATATGCTGCTTTTTCATATCTCATTTTGAAGGACAGATATTACATGTTCAGTTACTGCCACCTTTTACAAGAACATGAACTCTTGTAGAAGCAGTAGGTGATATGGTTGAAATCATGAAATGATTTCATTTCCAAAATCAGTATATCAAATTTTTAAATGGTTAATCAAAGCAAAACGTCATCAATTTGTAAAACTACAATCTAAGATTACCTTAATACACTGTGATACATGGCACTGTGTGTCTGAAGTTCATCAGAAAGAATATTAAATGTGTTTTTGTTATCAAAAGAAGGAAAGAGTCAGACTGATGTCAAGGGATTCTAGTAAGAGTGCTTGTTATAATGATGCCGCTGTTCAAAAAAGCCATTGTGGTTGATAAATGAGCTTCTACAAACCTTTGTGTGCATGCAAAGGAGTTTTAATTGAATGTGTTGAGTCTTGAATTGAGAGATTGAATGTGCAATCCTAAAGGCTTACTGCATTTTCCCAGGATTCTTGTCTGTTTACTGGACCATGTCTGAAGTGGTCGATTGTCTGACATCGTCTGATCTGCCCACCTTTACAAGTCTGTGCTCTCATGTTTACCCCTCCCTTTCTCTTCTTTCACTCCAACTAAAGTCAGGCTTCACATGTGGCTGACATTATTTATTTTAATAATATACAATATTAATTCTTTGTTATGTTTTTCATTCCATAAAGTTGCGCTTTCAAAGAGTCACGGTGTGATGAAGATAAAGATTGACAACCCTCAGATCCGATGGAATGTTGAAATGTAATATTTGAGACAAAATGATAGGTTACATCGCTTACTGTAATAAATTGTAACATATTCTTTTAAATAAACTGATTTATTGATGCAGTGTTTGTGTGTGGATGCTATCTTAAACAACAGCACTAGCAGCAGGTGTGATCTATTGCAAATAAGATCAGTCATAGCAGAAGGAAACGCAAGTGGAAATGCAACGATTCACCTTGATTGTGCTTTTACAACACTTGTTCTACTCTATCTGTGTGTACCTATAGCTGTATTTTCATCCTCTATTCCAATTACCCCCCTTTTTTTTCTCTGCCCCCAACTCTTAACATCTTTTAATGAGATCTGGGAGACAATTACCCAACAGGCTCCGAAAGGGCTGTTCCATATCGACCCACATCGAATGTCATCAAGTAATTAATAGCTATTGACTGGTGGTGGAGTGGGATAATATGTGGGAGCATCTGAATTTTGAAAAGCTACAATCTCCAGGCCAACACGATTGAGACATATCTTATAAATGATAGACTTAAATGTTGTATTAGTTTCTTGTATGTTTTGTTTAAATGAGCTGTACATGGTGGCGTCTTCTTTAACTGACACTGTGACTGACCTGAATTAATCTTTACTAAATATACAAAAGCAGCACTGGCTCAAAAAAATAGGCCAATTGGAGTTTACATAAATGCTAAACTGAAATAAACATAAACTTGTGTGTTAATTAATGAATTAATAATGAATGAATTAATAATTAATTGATATATTTTGATATTTTTCACCTTTGTAATAAATGGATATCCACATCTTCATTGTTCTCAATAATTTTTGAATTTCCTTTCAATCCTGCCTTGCTTCGACATAACATTTAGACATTACTGCATTAGTTTATTACTCTTTATTATCAATACAAACTCTTAAATTGTTTGAAAAGATTTCAGGGCATTACATGTATGAGCTGTTTATGTAAATGTCAGAAACAGTAAGAAATGTTATCAACCAACCAAAAACTCATTTTTGTGGTGGATCCCAGATTCATTTTCTCTACATTTAACTCAAGTGATTCATCACATCTTTGCATTTTTCTCTATTGTCCTATGTATTTAATTTACTGACCATGAAGGGATTTGAAAAAAGCTCGAGCAAATTCAAAGGTTATTATATTAAAACAGAGAAAAATGAAGAAGTGATTTTCTCAACAAAATACACCATTAACTGAATATAAAATGTCTCTAACCAAACCACTGTCATTTGTCAAACTACATTTTGACATTGTGAGTTTTATCTGTGAATTAGTGTTGCATAAGATGACGGTGTTTCTATGTTCACTATTGAGCCTCTGAATGTCCAAATGAGTCATATCTGATGATTAGTGGTTCAGAAGTAATTAAATATTTTAGATGGGTAGATGCTTTAGGTCGCTTAGCTCTTGAAGGGTTAAGTGCTAATACATAACGTGGCAGCATAATAGCACACGGTATTCGTGATTATTACTCTGAACTTTGGTAAATCGAAATCTTAAATTGATCCAGGTACTTCGTAAATCTGAGTTAATGGTGTGAGAGCATATCACATTTCCTTACATGCATTTCAATTAACATTTCAGAGCTCTAAATTAGTCATTTTAGATGTAAGGGTGTTGCCAGTCTCTTTTTTAGGTAATTACTTTTTGGTACTTTGCTTGTATTTTAATGTGTTTTAATCATCCTTATTTCCTTGAAAAAAGCAAGTAAACACAGATTTATCTGCTTAGTTTCAGGTCTGGCTCAGCTTTCTTCTATGTTTCTTTGATGGATTTTATTGATTTCCTGCCTGTAGAAGGTCTGTGATTGTCTCAGTTTTTCCATTTCTCCCAATTAGATCTGCAAAATCTGACTGACAATAACACAGTTATAATGAATAGTTGTGTTGTCATAACTTTGCTACACAACTACACAGCTGATTCTCGAATGTCTTCTCTCTCTTTAGATCTCATTTAAATAAACCACGTTATTTCAACCATTATTCACATATTTTACATTCTCTCCCTCATTCCTTTTTCCACATGAGCAAACAGACCTGACAGCTCTGCACGCATAGGAAGCCTATATGTGCACAAGCACAAGCAAGACAAAAAAAGACGTGGAGCTGCAGGAGTACGTGCGGTTACTGCATTAGATCTGCAGCAGGTCCTTACTTTTCCACTCAGTGTGTGAGAGGGTCTGTGCTCCCAACACTCTGCAGATGTGTGTGCAAATCTGTGTCACCATCACAGCCCAAGATTGCCTTGGCTGTTGCCTCAGACACATTTTCTGTATCCTTCTCTGCTGCTTGGTCTCCACTTAGCAAACAGTCCACTTAGTACTGTTGACAGAGACTGGCTGAGTGACTGACTCACTGGAGGAGGGGAGTTTCTCAGATTTATTAGCTGTGCCATATTGCATCCCTCAGCGGTGTTGGGCAGCAGTTGGAAAGACAAAGGAACAAAGTATGTCATTGAAATGCATGGGAAAATGCTCCAGTGGTGAAAGTCCTTGGTGATACATACAGTATACTATTAAATATCTGTGAGTCAAATTACCAGCGTCAGGGCTGAAGGTTTGAGTAGAGCCATGCCAAAACACCAATTAACCAAATTTACTCATAAAAGTCTTTTCATTATTTCATAGTCACTCATTTTATGTAGTAGGAATGCTTGCCAACACTCATCTCATAAATTCTGATGAAGACCATTCCTGCCAATTCAGAATATATGTCCAGTCACCCTAAATGCTGGTCTAAGTACAGTTTAGCAGTAGCAGCATCCCTGAGGAGGAGGAGGGTGGGGGTGGGGCACTCCTCTCCTTCTCTCGTTAACGAACAATCAGTTAAAAACTTTATTGGTCCCCATTTGCTTCCTCAGCACATTTTCCTTCATCCTCTTCTCAACCATGCAACCACCTTGTTCTCTCTGTGCATTCTTTCACTCTGTCTCCATGTCTCTGCATTAGCCCCCCCACCCCCACCCCCTCCTACCCACCCCATCTCAGCCTCTTTTTTTTCTCCTCTTGCCCCCTTTATTGCTTTGCCTCATTACCTCCATCTTCTTTTCCTCTCTGGCTCTTTTTCTCTTACACCCACTCGCCTTTGCCTCTGCCCTCAGTTTCTGTGTCCCTTTGCTTCAGTAAGAGTAAGACAAGCCAGAGCATAAGAAAACACGCATTGGACAAAACATGAGAGAGTTTGTGTTTGCAGATCAACAGTTCTGCAACCTCCCAGATCTTAAACCTTAAATGTGAATGTCTGTTTAATTACATCTTCTGCACAAATATGTTTGACAATGGGTGGAGGAGTGATGATGAACTGTAAAGTGTCAAAAGTAAAAAAATATTTGTGTGATGTGACTGTTAGAAAATATACATCATCTCATTATCTATCAAATTCTGTTTAGTGTAAATACTAGTAATAATAATAATAATAAGAAGAAGAAGAAGAAGAAGAAGAAGGAGAAGAAAAAGAAGAAGACATATTATGAATAGAATTAAAGGCAACAAATTTTGAATTATTTGATCTATTTGTGAATGGCTTGTCAATGCAAAGTGGATTTTTAGACCATAAAAGGCACTGCATACAAGCTATTTAAGGAAATTTGTTTTCTGCTCCAAAGAATGTAAGTGAGTATAACATAGTGATGATATAGGAAAGCAGTAAATGAGGTCTTAGTTGTATTACTATACATTTGTCAATTTTCAATCTGTCTAATGGTGCATTTACATAGAAACTAATGATTTCTTCTGAAAAACCTCATCAGTAGTTAATGTGTATACTGCACCATTATTTATATTAAGCATGTAAGAGACAGCACAGCCAAGGACTCCAGATTGTATTGACATTAATAGAAAAACCCTTGCAGAAAAACTCCACTGACAATCAATGGAAGACTAAACCGTAAACGCACTCCAATTTAATGTTAAACCGTTAAATCTTGCTTCAATGTAAAAGCTCACTTATTGTTCACATGCAGCAAATCATTATTGAAGTGGCTTTCTACTGACCACCTTCATGGTGATACAAATATGTTTAACATTTCTCTTAAGTCATGCTTCTGTATGTCAAAAACATCCTTTTTTAGTTATTAAAACTGAAATACTGGCTGAAGATTTTCTCAGGTTTGCCCACAATCATTCAGTGAATGATGAAACATTACAACAAAATGCATCAGTGATTTTGCCCGTTCATGACTTGAAAAAAATTACGTCGTGATTTTTTTTTCACTTCTTTTGTCATTAGAGTGCTGCCTTTTTTTATATATATAAGGAAACAAATACTTTTAAAGAAAATTCCATAGAAAATACTGCGACAAGAGTGTGTGAGAAATAAATTCAAATATCATGAAAAATGTTTTTCAGAAACAACTCCTTCATAATATTTCATTTTCCAGCTTACAAAACAGGAACTATTTTGTTTTTCACGATACCAGCATTATTAACAGGAATTGTGCTTCCAACATATTCTTATTGGTATTATCCTTTCACACACCCCACTCTCAAATATCTGTCTGCATTTGACCTCTCAGAGGAAATCTTTTGACAGAGCTTCTCCAAAGTTGGGTGCAGCCATGAGGATAGCAATAGTACAGATGATGTTGAAAACACTGAAACCGACCAGACACAGACGGTCGATAACAGCTGCAGCAAACTGCCACTGCTCGGCCAAACTCATTTGCCGGTCCTGCTCACGAACACGTTCTACTAAGAACTGCACCTCTGCCAGCAGAGCTCGCAGCTGGTTGTCCACTGCCCCAGATCGAACCGCTCCACTGTGACTGTGCATGGTCATCGCCCTCCCTGCTGTAGCTCCAGCCTCAAGGCCACCAGGTCCTGAGGGTGTGGTAGATGGGTCAGGGTCAGGGGACAATGGAGTTTCTTGTGGCGAGTTCCCAAATTTGATAGGTGGGAGGTGGTGATGGATTGGTGTATCTCCTGCAGCAGGTCCTCCTCCTGCTGTTCCTTCACCTTCTACCACACTGAATCCACTGTTACCCCTTCCTTGACTGGTGGTTCTGCTCCTCTGGACTGGCTCTAGTTCTGTGGTGGTCTGGAAAGTCTGGAAGCCCATATATGGCAGATGACCATTAGGCTGGGGATGTGGATTACTGCTGGGATCTCTGTGATTTGGGTTAGGGAGGACGATGGTCTGGGCGCTGTGCCGGTGAGTTGTTGAGTATGGCAGAGGGTGGTTGAGCTGAGCCAGGCTGGCCTGCAGGGAGGTCAGGCTCTGGGGGAGGATGGAGGGTACCGGTGTTGGGATAGTGGTGGTGGTAGTGGTGGTAGTCGGGGAGGACAGGGTCTTGCTCTGCGTGTCTGCCTGGCTGTGAGGCAGAGATGGGTCGGCTCCCTCACCTGGACGCTTCATCCGTAAAAACCAAGGAACCCACTGGAGCAGAACCAAGTGCATCTGACAAACAACAACAAACACTGGTAAGAACATTTAAAGCACATTCTGTAACATCTACTACAATGTGCTCTCGTTACACCTGGGTTTATACTTTTGAAATAAGCGTGCTGTAATGACACAGTAAGGAAAAAAGCTTGTATAGGAAATGTTTTTAAGAGTTTAAGACTATGGAGACATTCTTTACATGAATGCTGTACACTGTTGTTTGGATTCAGTATATTACAGTGTTTTGCATTTTATATCCAGTGTATAGTCAAACACCCATCACTGTGCGCACTATGATGTGATTTCCTGGCCTTCATTACACTCAAGACAATATCATCTACATCTAAAAAGCATTACTGGGTAACCATCAGTCTTTTTTGGTCTAATTTTCTATTGCTTACCAATGGCTGCTATAGCTTTTGCTCCTTCAGATGGCTTGTATACAAAGTGCCAAGGGTTTATTCAGTACTTGGTTAAGGAGTAGTGTCTTATTTTCCTTGCTAGTCTTAGAATAATCTTCATAATATGCTACCATTTATTGATTTTGTCTCCTATGGATTAATTTAAATCTGTTAAAAATCTGTGTAACTGAAGAACATAATTGCTATACCTAAAAGGGATTTTATCCCAAGTATAATTCCTGCTTTTCCTATCTTGGTTTTTTTTTTTTTTTTTTTTTTTTTGTATTTTTGTTGTTGTTGTTGTTGTTTTTATGGGTGATAATCTGTATATCTTTGTCATGCTTTATTTAATGGAATTTAACCTTCTTAATCAGATATCCATTGAAAAACAATTAAAACTATTAGCCATAAGGTTAAAAAATAACAATAAAAGAATGATAAGGATGACTTCTTGCACATAAATGTACACAAAGGATTTAAGGTCCTAGCTGGCAGCTGGACCCTGAACAGTCTGCAAACACTTGCTTTTTCATTGGGTTTTAACAAAAGATATGTCATTTCTTTGGAGGTTTGAATCATCCAAGTGTTTTCATTTGCATTTTCAATTAGTACATTGCAAAGCTTGAGTAGAAACACACACAAAACACACAAAATCTAATGCAAATTAATCAGTGCAAGAAAGAAACATAAGCACAGTTTCACTGGCAATGAGGCAACACCATGTGCAAAGAGGTACGAAATCAAAAGACTTTGACAACAATGTAAGAATTAGAAACACCTTAACACTGGTGAAAACCTGTCAGACAGATCCAGGTTTTTGTTAAAAGACACCTTTCAGTTCCTCCAACAACAGTCCAGATTGTATGTTAAGGTGTGAAATATTACATAAGCTCTAATACTTAGATAACAGGATTGGATGGAAACATGTATTAATTAGGGTGTTAGTGACTTTTTTCAGATCGTCAATAAAGTCAAAGTCGAGTCGACTCATCGTGTGAGTCAGAACACCACAGACACAGCTGTTCAACAATGAACAACTAGTACTAACGTTCACTGGAACATTAACAATGTACAGTAAAGAGCAGAATAAAAAAAAAAACAGCAAGACACAAACATCAACAGTGCTTCTCAGGACTTTAACCAAACACTGGCCAACACCTTGGATTTTCTGTTCAATCAAAGTGAACAACGTGAAGTGAAAAAATGTTAAGGAAAGGTCAGGGAAAAGAGCACATTGTCTTCATGAAATAAATGGACAGAATAATCCAAACACACAGTTTGTGCATATTATTATTTAGTATTGGTCGTGCTTACATGTTTCATAGAACATTACTTAGACCATAGTTTTTCTACATCACAGTCAGTTTAGTTCCTACACTGGGTTGTCTTCTTACTTCATAATCTTTGTGCTAGTTTTGCATAAATTATTAATTTTTTTTTTATTTATTTTTTTTTTACCCTGCTTTTGTGGAATTATTTGACCCGCCCCACAAATAAAGTTACATTTTTTGGAGCCGCACTAACCCAACTGATCCACCCATCACTATCTTGCGTTTTACGAAGAACTGAATGAAAGCTCATGCACTGTGGCAGGGAGAGAATAACACATGACACGTGACTCCTCCAAAGTAACATTGACTTATGCCACAGACGTTGACACATTGACAAACCAACTTTTTAGATAATGCCCTCATATAAATAAACAGTTTTGGCCACAGATTTTCCAAAAATGTGACTGAAATGGCAATACATATTTTCAGAAATATATCAGAACTCTAATAAATGATGTGGCACAGAAAATGGTCATGAAGTGGTGTGGGATTGTGGACTGTCAGTTATTTTCACCAGTATGGTCAATGAAAATCTAGGGGTTCAGGGATGTGTCTAGCAGGGATCTCAGGCAAAAATTATGTTTACACTAAAAGTATTTTAGAACATTTATAGTCAGGGCTTATGGAGTGTGCCTATACTCAGAAGAACAATGAAAGTATGACATAGAGGCTGCTATCTACAATTTGAACCAGGATGGTATGTTTATTGAATTATTACAGGTAACGCAAAAACAAAAAAAATGCCACATGAAAAATTGCATGAAAACAGTTTATGTATCCCATGAAAAATGTAGCAACTTGGTGATTTGTTTGGTGATATTTTTCATTGAAAATATGTTAACACAGTGTGCTTATCATGGAAAATATGATAAAATTACAATATTACCAGAAACATTCATGCATAATTAGATTTTATTTGATAAGTTGAAAAATAGTAAAAAAAAAAAAAACAAAAAAAAAAAACCAAACAAACAAAAAACCTTAAGTTAAGTTAAGGCACCTTTTAAGTTCTTCCAAGTCTCAGATTCTGTTTTACAAGCTCAGATCTTATTCAGCTCACTTAGGCATGTCAGCAATTGTCATAAGGAGGTGGTCCTCAAGATTAATTTTAAGGACCACCTCCTTCACATTAATATTGTGATCTGATTATCATACACAGTAGATGAGCATAATGGTGTCAACTCACCCAGCGTGGCATATGTCCACTGTCGGGGTTGTGGTGATGGAACTGTAGGACAATGACTGTGGCCACTACAGACATCCCTACAATCACCATGGTGCTGGCAAAGTACTGACCTGAGACAAACAAAAAGGGGTATACATTCCACTCAAAAAGGTTATGAAAATCTAACAAACAATCAAATGAACACACAAACACAGGGAGGCACTGACCTATTAATGGTACAGAATCAGACGTGGCAGGCATAATCTCTGCAACCATCAACATGAAGACAGTCAATGACAGGAGGACTGTGATGCCTGGGGGCAGACACAAGAGACTAGTGGGTTGTACAAAAAGAATAAAGGAACCTTAAGAGAATAAACTGTGTAAGTATACTTAGATGAACAGTGCATTGAGTATGCTGCTCTTGACTTCTCCCCACAATCATCTGTCTTTCTGACACTTCTAGGGAGACTGATTCGATTTTATGCCTCTTCATCTTCTCTCCTGCCATTTACTCTTTTCTTTCTTTTCCTTTTTTCTCTCTCTCCTTACCTCTATCTCACTCCTCATGACAACATACAAAAATTCTGACCAAAAGTTTTCCGACATCATTGACAAAGATGGATTGTTAGAGAAACCCAAGACAAGCAAAATGTTATGTAAAGCACATTCAGCTACAAATATATTTATATGTTTGTCTCTGCCCTTATACCTAGTCCATGTTTACTGTCATCACATCCCTTCCTCCTGTTCTTTTTTCTCACCGAGACTAATTTTCTCCCCTGAATTGGCGGGTAGCAGGAAAACCAGCAGAGTCATGGAGGAGAGCAGCACACAGGGAATGAGCAGGTTGAGAGCATAAAATAAGGTCCTTCTTCGTAAGGTCACAACAAATGTAACATCGGGATAGGGCTCTACACAGCAGTCATAGAAAACCTCATGACGTCCTCCGGGGACCTCTGAAGGAATGGAAAAGAGAGACACAGCAAGGATGATGTTACATTTCACTCCAATGAAGGACCCACATAACTCATTAAAAGGGCTTTTGTTAGAGGGCATACCACCAGCAAGGTATGCACAGTGTAAGAAGTTGCTGACTCTAAAATTATAAAGGCTTATTCCATAAACCACACCCCTACCTTCCACCAAGTTTCATGAAAATCTTCTCAGTTTAGGCACACACACACACACATATATATATATATATATATACACTATACACTTAGTTTGCACACACAATGGTTCAAGTCGCAGTGTTGTTTTCACTGACTTTAACCTGCAGGAGCCAAAATCGAGCATAAAAATATTGAAATATATTCCTTGTCTCTGCAGGTTTCTCCTCTCTGTCCAGACTAAATATGAATAAAGAGGAACCTGTCATAGTTTCATGCCATTTGTAACGGCGAGCAGCTGTAACTGGCATGGTTGAACATATTTGAGGGATGTATAATTGGGAAAAATTCTTATTAAATGGTGTAGGAATTCTAGAAATAGAAAACCATTTATAAAATTGTTTGTGGATCAGGACTTATGGTGCTGGGTTTCTGGTCGAGGAACGGTCCATGGGGTAAAACAGTCCCCAGGGGCCCGACAGCCTTTTATGGTTCCACCTGGGTCATATACAAATGGGTTAAGTGTAGTACAGGTGATGGTGGTGGTTTATGTAAATGTTTGTGTGTATATTGATGTATATTGTTGTATTGGTAAGTGTTTAATGAGTGTTTAGAGAGATGTGTATGGCCGGTGATTGTATTGTGCACTGTTTTAGATATTTTGTGTAGATGTGTTTCCTCTGTCTGTGATGGAATATTTCCCGTCACTAGGGGCAGAGACTGCTTAAAAACCTCTGTATTGTAGATGGGGTGAAGGGAATGGACATTGTAGCCAAATGTCAAAGAGTGCTTGTTTTTAAATAAACTAGACACCAGGTAACAACGTCATATACGACTGCTGTGTTTTCTTATGGCCACTGCCTCCGCCACTGACTGCTCGGCCAACCTGACACCATTATAGAAAAGCAAAAGCACTTTTTCATGATCCTCAGTAACAGAGCAGCACAGTCACATTCAGGTCACACCAGTGAAAACACCAGTAATAAACCACAATTAATTGGTGCTTATTACTGTTGCCTCACAGCAAGGAGGTCCTGAGTTCGATTTCAGCACCAGGAACCTTTCATTGTGGAGTCTGCATGTTCTCCCTATGTTTGCATGGGTGCTCTATACTTGTAGGTACTCCGGTGTCCTCCCACCATCCAAAGACATGCACTCACAGGTCAATCGGTTAATCTAAATTGCCCATAGATGTGCGAGATTGATCGGTTGTTCATCTCTATATGTCCATGTTGTTATTGAAAATGAGAATCATCTCTCAACTGACATGGATAAATAAAGGTTAAATAAAATAAAGAAACAATTGAAGCATCAGGGGTAGATTTTCTAAACCCAGGCAAAGTGTAGGTGCAGATGTCTCATGCAAAATATCACAACAAAATTTTACCAAGAGATATTAAAAGCACTTCAGCTTTAAGTAATTTTAAAGTAAGCATCCAAAGAACTCCATTTGTTAACCTGACAAACTACACGGATATAATTTATCTCAGTCAACACAAGACAATTAAGCTGAGTTGTGTCTATAAGTAAGCGCATGCATACATTACACATCATTAACTCCTTGGCAGATGTAATCAAAACTTTCTTTTTACAATTACTACACTCACTTCTTTGCGCAAAAAAAATGATAAATGAGAAGGAAAATTAATATGGAAATAAAATGCAGTGGAATGTGAACCTAATCATAGCACAGAACAATAAAACATAACTGAACCAAAATAAAAGGAAAGATTTAACTGGGTGAAAATAAGTGCTGTTATAAAAGACATGTTGTGGAAAGCTATCTTACCCAGAAGGTCCCACTCTCCATTAGGCATGTAACCCGACACATCTGCTTCCTTCATCTGTATGTCTAGCAACCAGCCATCAAATGTCCAAGAGCCAAACTTAAGTTCACAACGCTGGATGTCAAATGGGAACCATCGAACATCTACATTGCATGTGCTGACAAATATTCCTTTGAAAAAAATAAGAAGTGGAGTGAAATTTTCTGAAAAGGCAATGAGACTAAAACATGATTAAAAATGTTCTTTGATGCAACCATCTGGAAGTAAGAAATTAGAAAAAAATATTTGATTCCAGTAATAATTTATATATTTTTTCTGCTGCATGAATAATTTGTGTGCAAACTGATTGAATATGTAGTGAAGATTTTAGGATCTGATTCATAAAAAAAAATCTTACCTGGAGGGAGATACTCACAAAAGCCACTTGAGTTTACCAGGACATTGGTCTTAAATGTAGCATCAAACTTATCATGAGCACTACAGGATGGTAACACAGAGATAAGATGAGTAAGAAAACAGCAGCAGTCCAGGGCCTATGTGTCTCGAATACTACTTACCTGTTGTAAAGTAATATGTCAGGTGTCCAGACCTGCTCAGGAGTGAAACGAAGGTTCTTCACTCCAGGATACTCTGATTGATTCCACTGGAGGTAGTGATCGTACCACTGCTGGGAGACACAAGTGAAACACTGGTTTTATGTATGAACAGAAAATATGCCGCCGGCAAAAATGGGCATTCATGGAGACAAAATATACTGATCGATTGGATTTGTTGTCTCATATTCCTCAGTGCTCATCATAGCTTATTTGAAGTGCAACAGTATGCATTTTATATTCTTACTGTCATCTCAGCAGACACTGTGTAGCTGTTCCTGCAAGGGTGGGTGGCATGCAAAAAGGTTTTCACTTTGTCGATCAATACTGCATTATTATTATTTATAACACTCACCATCTGCAGCCAGGCATTTGTTGTGAGTATCTGGTTCTTTTCATCCTTGAATAACAAAAAAGGACAGTAAGGTTATGATATCTGAGTATTTTAATTTATTCTTATCTTTTAAATTTTGACATTATTCATACTTTTTACTGTACAAGTGTATGACTGCACATTTGTGTGGTGCATTTGTGCCATGCATACCACATCCATGACCTGCATTAGAGTGAAGGAAAACTGAACAGTGAGAGCCTGGGAGTCGTTGGCCACTGGTCTTTCCATCGGGTTGTAGTCTCTCAGCAGCTCCCTGAGCAGAAAGCGCTGGTGAGGACCCTGCACTGATACTACAAAGGGGTCGGGTAGGATGTTTAATAAGTAAACAAGAAAGAGAAACTCAGTGAGAAGAGGGAGAATGGAATAGGACAGGCATGACACATGCTGACAGTTTCACTGACACAGCTCTATCAGAACAGTCCAAGTAAAAGCTCTGAAGACAGACAAATAGCAAAAAAACTGTGTCATTAAAATGAAATAGCTTTCCAAACAAGTGGCATGGAAAATTGACATCTAGGTGCATGAAAAAGGTGAAGAAACCAACAAAGTGACAGGGAATAGAGAGGTAGAATGTGCCTCAATAAATTTATTGCAGATTGGATGACTCAAGTGAAGGGAAAGGAGGACAGGATGAAAATGTGTGAAAGAAAGTGAGGAAAGAGGATGGAAAGAGGGACAGAGAGCTGAGAGAAAGCATCCTGCTACTCCTAATCAATTAAGCCTGTGATTGATCACTAGCAGATAGTCGTGGTCTTTCCGTTGCCATAAAAATGTCAGGTTCATTCCTTGCAGGAAATAGCGAAACCGTTAAACACCAAAACACCCCAGACAGACACACACAGCACTCATAACAATGAGGACTAGGAACTTTCTCTCTTTGCACTATAACTCTACCAGTGCGTAGATAGATTCTTGATTCTTTCTCCACAAGGCAATTACTGTGATGTCGAGAAAATTATCTTTGGAGATGTGAGAGCCACACAAAATGAGCTAAAACTAATTTAAACATTAACAAACTGCCCAGTGGAAGCCAAAGAATATCTGTCAGCTTCATTCTACATACAGTAAAAGTGAAAACAGTCTAAGAGTAATGTGTGTTCGCAGATCTATTTTCATTTACATGATTTTAATGAATATCATTGCCTCTGCAGATGCTATTAGTACTACTTAAATTAATGTCCATCATAGTGTACCACAGTATCTGCCTTAATCCCCTTTCTCTTTCTCAAAAATGCACTGGTCAGCTATATAATCTGCAGTAAAGATGACTGCATAATATTTCTTTGTGCCTAGTCAACAACAGACACTCTTGGTGTCTAAGCTTGAGCTGCTGTGTGCAGTTATTAAGAACAGAGTACTCGATGGGACTGATATGCAAAAACAAAAATATACAGCACATGTAAAAAAAACAAAACAAAAAACAAAACACTTGTTTAAGCAGTGTCATTCAAAGCATTAATGAAAGCCACTCACCCCTGAGCAGAGTTGCGACTATCAACAGCCAAATAATCACAGCCTTCCACATACTGCATTCCTCTGTCTTAACAGAGAAAGAGTGAGAAGAAGAAATAGAGAGACAATAGGGGAGGATCAGAGTAGGAGGGAGGTAGAGATAGGGGCTTGAAGAGAGGTTGTAGAAAATAAGTGGAGTGTGATACTGCTGGTGGCAGAGCAGGAAAAAGAGCAGAAAGGGAGAGGGAGAGATGGAGTGGGTGAAAAATGCAGTCAAATGATGAAGAAAGAGATGCTGTGTTTTAGTCAATGAGACTCTTAAATCTGGGATCAGATTTAAGAGTCTATCTGTACCTTAGTATGGGCATATCAAGTGCCCGTATTGTTTTCGTATTTTTCAATTGTGCAGATTTTCTCACATACCATTTGTTATCAAATGTCATAAATCTCATCAATATTTTGGACTTGGTAGCTTTTTTTTCTTGGTTGGTAAGGGTCCCAAGAAGGATTTTGCATTTTTGAGATGGTTAGAAGATGTTGATGCAGTCATCAATTCAGATATTATATATATATTATATTATATTAAGTAGAATTGGTCTAGTATTTAGTCCAAGTTTAAGAAGACCAAGATAATATGGTGTAAAAAACAAACAAACAAAAAAAAAAACAAACACTTGTGACACACAAGGAAACACAATTTTGTCATAAATCCATTGAAAGTCAATACAACATTCATACCATTCCGTTTGTTTTTTGACATTGGTGTATATACAGCATAATACTGACACCCACTGGATTTATCAGTGAAATGCAGAACATGTCAGACTGAAATCTGCTGTCTGTCTATTAAATGCCATAAAGCTACATCACAGATGTCAAACATGAGGCTCGGGGGACAAACCCGGCCCGCCAGAGGGTCCAATCCGGCCTGTGAGATGAATTTGTGAAATGTAAAAATTACACATTAAAATCATTTTGGTTCCACATACAGCCCAGTTCAATCTGAAGTGGATCAGAACCAGTAAAATACTGTCATAATAACCTATAAATAATGAAAACTCACTCATTCCTCTCTGTTTTACTGTCAAAAGAACAAAATTACATGAAAGAGTTTACATTTATAAGTTTTTCTTTCACAAAAAAGTGAATAACCTCAACAAATATGAACAACCTGAACTTTCTTAAGGGTATTTGGGCCAATATTCTGCACATTTGTGAAAGATAAAATGAGACAGAATATTGTTAAAATTACATTTATTTTTGTTAAAAAAGTTTCACTTTTTTCACTATTCTTCATATTATTCACATTTTTTAAATGATAGTTTGTAAATGTAAAGTTTTTTATAATGTAATTTCACTTTTTTCACTTTAAAACATAAAGACACACACAGAGTTGACATTATTTATAAATTATTAATTTGATGGTCCAGCCCACCTCAGATCATATTGAAAAGATGTGGCCCCTTAACTAAAATGAGTTTGACACCCCTGCTCTACATGCTTTATACAGGTTCACACAGGGCCTCTTTGTACTAGGACAGCAATTGTGCTAAGCTTAGAAATGAAGTGAAAATGCTTTTCCTGTTGTTGTTAGCATTATTGGTGGTTGATACAAAGCACATGTCCATCTCTAAAACTATTATTACTATACAACACACAGAGTATTGAAGGGGAACTACATGGGACTAATGATGGCCCCAACAGGAAGATAGTCCTTAAATACCTGTTATAATTTCTGTTATTGCAATTTCAAAATGTTACGATACTGACATAAACTTAACTGCCAGCTGTATCAATAATAGTAGATTATTTGACAGCAGAAGTGAGAACAATATGATTAGAAATAGAATTGGAAATAATATAATGCAATTGAATAACTGCACTATCAAATAAACCTCTGGGGGAAAAATACACTTTTTCATTCCCTAAGTGAAATTATTGTATAGAATAACCATAATTACAAGTAGATACATAAGATATAGGTTTCATGTCATGTAAATACAACTATTGGTTAGACTTTTAAAACCCTTTTTCAAAGGTCTGTGCAGTGGAGCCTAGATTTTGGCTCTACACCACTGCACACCCACCTCACATTTCAACAACACTGATTCCATGTACTGTGTGTTACAAGTTGCAGTGATAGTGACTGCATTGCCGCCGATGAAGAAATCAAACATATAGTGATAAAGTAGACTGCATGTAAAGGATGCACCAGAAAACAGTAACCGAATCTTGCCAATGTTCTTGCATCATCCACATGCGACATGTGGTTTGTGTATGTCGCAGCCTGAATGCGTCACTTCTCCGCGCATCAGCTCTTTGATTGTTTCTCTCACCGCATTGATATATTGCAGCAAGAGCACTCAGAGGCGAAACACTGCGAGTCAAGGTAACTAATTAGCACGACGGACGTTCCTTAGACTTGTTGGTTCAATTCGACAGGGGAATACTTTGTATCTTTTGGTGTAACAGATCACGAAGTCCTTGTGCTGCAGGCGGTAGTTAGAAATGGTGCAGTGCCAGTGCAGTACTGTGCTACCACTGAGGAGCTAGCGGGCTAGCTAACAATAAAAAGCCGGAGGAGGGACGATGTTCATTTGGCTGCTGCTAGTTTGATGTACCTACTGTACAACCCATTGGAGTCCTGTTTATCATTCGATAGATTCTTTATTGTTAATTATTGCTATTATTCCGCTTCCGCACTGTTTTCGCCCCTTAAGTTGCCCCGAAGCTTTGAGAAACCTCCGCAAATTGAACATCAAAATGTGCGGTCAAATCTTCCTCATGATATGGAAGTAATTTGGAGTGGTTTATACTGTAAAAAGTCTCACTTTTGCAATTATATCAGCTACTTTACAGTATTTGTCTTACTTTAAGAAGTTGGCAATCCAACCCCCTTGCTGAATTCTAGTTAAAATCATTTGTTACTATAGTAACAGTCCGAGTATCCAGGGGAACCAGGAAGTGTAGAGCAAATTCTGCTTTAATAATATTATGGAATATTAAATGAGGAGATTACAGAAAGTACAATATATGCAACAACACAGTGATTATCATATTTTTCATACATAAACGGTAATTATCCTGACCTTGACTGAAGACTTGGTGTTTTTCCCCTGAGACATTATTTTTCTACATTACTTATACTTGTGTGTGTGTGTGTGTGTGTGTGAGGGAGAGAGATCCATACATTTTCTGCTGAAATGAATAATCTACTATATAATAAAAGGCAGCAGCACAATCATCTATGTATTTTATTTTGGGGGAAAAAAAGTTTTAGCCATAAATCAAATCAATTATACTAGATAGATAGATAGATAGATAGATAGATAGATAGATAGATAGATAGATAGATAGATAGATAGATAGATAGATAGATATCTTAAATCTACACCTAATCTTTCTGTATCTTGTGCTTACAATTCACTATGACCCTTTTGCTTCTTTGTAACTTATACATTTATACGTGTCTTGGAATAAATCACTCCATCATGCTTTAAAACAGAAATGAAGACATCCTACAGTTGTCACTTAATGTATATTTTGATTCATTGGAGTGTTATGAAACCAGAGTCTTAAGTTTATGAATCTTTACACTACTTGTAATTTTCTAAAGGGTGCGTTTTGAGTGTTTAAAGGAATAATCTCTCTCGGTGTGTGTGTGTGTGTGTGTGTGTGTGTGGCAACAGTGGAGAATGCAAAACTTTTTAAATGGATATGACACCAATATTTTTCTCCAAGTGTAACCATACTTTTCAGCGAGATACTAATAGTGGGTATGTGTTTTTCTTGTCACATTGGGGAATTAGAACATTGATCATATTGTGGTAACTACATTAGCAGGATTGCATTTTGTCTTACAGAGCTGAAATACATCCATGTGATGATGACATTAATATTAGTGCACACTATTCTGTGCAATTAAGTGCATGGGCTGGGGTGTTATATTTGGCTCTAGTAATTTCACTTGGACCATGAAAAACACCAGTTACATTTTATGAACTTGTGTTCAGTTTAAGTTAGTGTGTTGCACAATTTGGAAATGTGAATAGACCTTATTATGCATACTATTATCCTGTAGTCTTCAGAAATTATGAAGTGAATGAATTCACCATATTGCGTTATCCTTCATACATGTAGGAATGATGTGGCTAATGTAGGTGCATCTGAAAATGCCAGAGGTACAGTGTAAACACACCAGAATCACTTTTGGTGGATGACATGAACCACAAAATATGATACACTCAAATCAAGTGGTCCAAAATTTTGCTGCCAATAAATGGATGAAATACCACTTTGATTTTAATTATTTTAGTTTTAAGTTTAGTCTGATCCTTGTTTACCTGTATATTTATTTGTTAAGTGATGTATCTGTTTTTGTTTTCAAATGAAACACCAGGAACCATTGTCCTAAACTGGTTTTAATTCCTATAATGTTGCATGACCTCTCTGTGAAAGAGGATTAGGTCATAGCTGGAGGCATAACGTGTCTCTTACTGTGCTCTTGTGTTTTCAATAGTGACCTTTACCTTATAGTACACTTCATGTCGTTTTTCCATCCTGACACTCGTGTTATAGGATCTCAACATGCTGCCGTGGTATTTGTATCTCTTAAAATGTATTACATTACTGTCTCTCTTCCATCATTTTCCCTCCTCGTTTTATTTTTAATGTGAGAATCTGATCTGATCATGTGACGTCTCCTCTGTCTCAGTGCACCGCATACACCATGCATTTATGCATTAAAAGACGATGTTCGAGCTCAGTGACACGGGCACAGTGATTGTTTTTGTCGGATAACCGCATAGACCTCTTCAAAGCATGACCAGCGAGCATAACAGAGCAGGTTAACTATTACTTTTGTTTTTTCTTCAAAATTCTTTCTGTCCGTCAGGCCACGGTGCGGACCACGTGACCTACAATAGAAACTTACGTGCTCTTTACAAATGAAAACGAAACTTAGATCATCCCTGTCGTTTTCCCTTTTCTTTCAACGCCGATGCTGTGATTTTTCATGTAACTTTCGCGTTGAGGCTTTAAACAACAGATCGGGCATATATAAACGAGCTCCATCACCTCCAACACCTACTGTGTTTTCAGTCTGGGAGCAACAGACCTCGACCATCCAACGCGGAAAATCCTACGATTTGGAAATACCCCTGGCGTTTCCCAGGTTACCCTGCAGTAGCTGTGTGATTTGTTTTCAGTTTTACCACCGGTATAACGCGTCCTCCGTGCGTTTAGGCTTTTAGTGTCGTCGTGCGCTTGTGCATTTTTTAGGGTTTCTGTGCGTCGTTTCACTAGAAATCCACCCAACCGAACATCCGGAAGTTGCAGGAACATCAACGTTAAAACTATACTTTTTCCAACGCTACCGCTTAAGTTTATAACCCATAGGTGAGAGTCACAGTAGTCTGTTAGCCTTGTGCTGTTGGTTAATATGATATGAATATACTGTATGTGCGGCGAATTGAATTATTTACAAGTTTGTGTGTCTTCTTTGCTGAGTTTATAGGGGAGTCTGAGGGGTCAGTTTGGATACCAGACTGCAGAGGTGCCCTTTAGCTGTCTTGACAAGACTGCATGAAGTGTGTGAAATAGCTTATTCATCACTTGTCAGATGGGTTGACTTGCTCATGCCTCTGCCTTAGCTCAAAACAGAAAACAGCACAATTAAACTGGATGATGAAAAACACAGAGTTGTTTTTTTGGCTGTCAACTGTTGTCTTGCATCAGGGTCAAGATGAGTCAACCCCAGCCCAGTTTGACCCCTGGGCTTCTGGCCCTGTCGGTCCCTATTAATGTGATAAACGAACACTATTCTGCTCTCTGTTACTGTGGTGGTATTCAGGCCTGTCCAGCTCTGTCTGACAGACCAGTGATGCTGACTGGGCCAGAGGAGATGAAACCTGACTCAGTATTGGGTGTCTTCTTGTTGTCAGTCTCACTCATATAGACATTATTGAGTGATGTCAGATATGACACTCGAGGCTGAATCAATGTTTGTTATACCACAGAAGGATATTGGGATTGTGCATTATACAGGATGTACATTTCTACTAACTTAATGTTTTCTTTGCTGTGTTTTGTTGCGTTCCTTATGTCTTTGGAGCTGTCCTTTTTGTCTGCATCACTGTCTCACTTTTCCTCTGCACTATGTATCCAGATCTGGCAATAATTTGTAAGGCCAGAAATAAAATAGAATAGTCACAAGAAGGTTTGAATTATTAATCACCACCCTTTTACCCTGGAATTAAGTTTCAGTGTGTGACTAGGAAAGACAGTATGTCACCCTGCAATATCCTTGAAGACTGGCTACTGTATAATCTGAAGATATATGCAGTTGTGCTGACGGTGCTGGAGAATGTTAGAGCAATAATTGCTAATGTTTTTTTTGCTTTTTGGACCTTTTTTGCATTTCAGAACTGTGCCAGTCTGTGGTCATGTAAAACAAAACATATTTCTTTGGAAAGTGTAGGCCTATATATTCACTGACTTACACAAGGGCACTGTGGAGGTTGGAAGGTTACCAGCAGGACTTGAGCTTGTGCCACTGAGTGAAATTACATTTTTGGTTTCATTTCTAGGTTGTTTTTTTTTAAAATTTCACCATTTAATTTTCCTGCTGTTTATTTCCATTTATCAATGTTATCATGACATTATCCTCTGTTTGTATTTCAGGTACTCTCACTGTATCGCGGCTGAGCCTGGACTCGATATCGGGGTCTTCTGTCAGTGTCAGAGAACGTACACTCATACAGAAGGTGCACAGCCAGCTGTACCAGCCCCCTTCACGCTCAACCCCTGCGCTATGAGCACAGGTAGAGGAGGGCCTTCGAAAGAACACTACCATAGGCATCCTCCACCCCTCCTGCAGGCCAAGGAGAATTACTACAGACCTGGTCCACAACAAGCCCCATATTCAAATTACTATTACAGCCCTGGCCACTCTGTAGTACCTATACGCCCCCCAGCTTCCTCTCTCATCCACTCAGCTCCACCTATACCAAGCCACAATAAAGTCGGTCCTCAATCTGTAGCCCTTAACAGCTCACACAACCTTAACTACAATTCCTTTCAGTACCAACAGGTAGAGTTTCTCAGAGGTCAAAGCTCTGAGGCCCCACAGTTTAGAAGCAATCTACGAGGAGCTGGAGGTGTACCTGGTAGGTCGCCTAGTTTGTCACACCAGCCACAGTCAGGGTACAGTAGATATCCAAATCCTAACAGCAGCCCCAGGGGTAGAGGGGGCTATAGAGAGGACCAGAGTTTCACAACCCCATCTTCTGTAGGAGTCCCTAGAGGCACACCAAGCCCCCGACACCTGAATCAAAACCAGCCACAAGTAAGCAAAAACACCAGCCAATACTCAAGCAGACAATGGTGCCTCCAGTCAGACTCTGTTTGTGATACATTTAAGAGTTTGTCCCTTTATCAAGAGCAGCCTAACAAAGGAAGAGAGAGGTTTAATAAATTTTCTGCATCTCAGGGCTCAAAACATTTGGGCTCTGGTAAACGGAACATCACTTTTACCCCTGACATCCAGGACCAGGTATACAGGGCTTTAGCTGCTTTGAAGCCAAGTGAGACTATCTCTGCAAAATTGTTAGCCAGAAAGCTACGTCTACCCAAAACAATAGTTAACAAGGCTCTCTATTCTTTGGAGCGATCACAAAAGGCCTCAAAACAAGGACAACTTCCTCCTGAGTGGAGTCTTTATAGAGAACCCATCAAAGGTGAGGAATATCAAAAGGTACAAAGTTCACCGTCCCATCGGTGTGCCAGTCCACAGGACACTCAAAATCCTGGAAACAAAACAGAGCTTGGAACAACAACCGTAGAACACAGGGAACAAGCCAAAGACAAGGACTCTGAGTCAGACACAGAATCCAGTTCTTCTTACTGCTTCTCTTCAGTGTCATCTGACTCCGAAGATTCTCAGTCAGCAAGCAGTCAGCATCGGGAGAAGCAGCATCCCAGCACTACCAGCTCCCCTGATCCAGCACACAAACACCCCGCAATGGGAGACCAGAAGGAGCTTGTTCTGCAGTACCTCCTGGATGCAAAGAATGCCAGTGCTCTTGTTATAGCCAAAAATCTGGGTCTTAGGAATGCCAAGCAGGTCAATCCCACCCTCTACGCCCTGGAGAAGCAAGGTGATGTTGTTAAGAATAGTGATGCCAACCCCCCTACTTGGGAACTCTCCACCCACCGCAGAGAGAGGATGGAAAGAAGCCGTAAAGCTGCACAAAGAACCCAAGCGCAGGAAAGGGAAATGAAGATAGAGGGCGGTAGAGAGGAGACGGGAGATGAATCAATGTGCGTGCAGTCATCACCGCAACCATCATTACCAGGCCTCGAGTCACTGCCACTTCCAGAGGGTTGGATGCCAGAACAAAGCCACAGTGAAGTGGTAGGTGAAATATTTTGTTATGAATCTGAATATTTTGTCAATATGTAAAGATACATTGATTGCAATACCTACCCTTAGACATCACTCATATCAGACAGTGTTGTTTGCCACACTTTGCAGGTCCACAGTTTACATTATTATTTTCAGTAAAAGCCCGGAGTCAACACAGTCAGCGTGACTTCTCTCTAGGAACTCTGGCTTCCCCCCACCATCCAAAGACATGCACTGATAGATTAACTGGTCAGCATAAATCTCCCATAGGTGTGAATGTGAGATTGAATGGTTGACCATCTCTTTATGTCAGCCTTGATGATGAACTGAAGACATGTCCAGGGTGTATTCTGCCTTCACCTGTTGGTAGCTAAGTGAATAAAAGCCCAAAACATGTACGTTGTGTGACTAAACTCTATCTCTGAGAGCAGGTAACATTTTAATTAGTATCATGTTTAATGATATATGTTCACTATATTATTTCATTCAGTTGACAAAGCTACAAGTACCGTTGCTGTTGGATTAATAATCACTATGTGACACCATTGCCAGGCGACCAAATGAAAAGTACTATTACCATGAATTAAATAAGGATTCAACTGAAGATTTTTGGAAACATTAGATGTTATATAAATACATGAGATAACTAAATATTTAACACACGCTTAAGAACATTAGTTAAAAGACATATATGGAATAGTGTTCAGAAGGTACATAAATGGAATGTGTTATGCTCTCATGCTCCATTTTATTTTTAAACACCACCAACCTCTACATCCCTGTGTAAATAAAGATGATTCTCTGGGCCAGATGTCTCCTTAATAAACTTTTGACAGTCTGCTCCACTAGCTAGTCACACTTTAACAGTGTTAACCCCTGGTGTCCTTCTTCAGTCCCATTCTTCCCTCCAGCCGCCCTCCTTTACTTCATGTCAAGTTGAAGAGGCCAATGAAGGACAGTGGGCCACCGATGACATCCCAGAATTCCTCAATGCCATTCGCAGAGAAACAGATGCAGAGCGAAAAGTCTCAGCAAAGCCCAATTCCGTGGGAACTGTTGCTGTCTCAATAGCTGCTCCACCTCCGCAAAACTTGTGGGCCAAATTGCAAGAGGTCAGGCTGAAGAACCCTGTCAGTGGCCTCATGGAGTATGCCCAGTATCTGGGCCAGACCTGTGAGTTCCTACTTCTTGACCAGACAGGACCCTCTCATGATCCAAGGTTAGTCGTTGAAAGTCTGTGTTTGCTCACTTAATATTTAATAATGTTTGTACTTTTAAATTATTACAAAAGAAGAGCTTACACACTAACCTTGCCCATAACAACACCCCCCAGACTTCTAAAAGCGCCATCTGCTTCACTATAAAAGTTTTGTTCTCCCTTCCATATTTGTTATTCTCTGCAAAGCAACTTGTGACAAACCTATTGATTTAAAGTCTGAGGAATAACTCTGCCTTAATCAAGACATATGATACCTTCGATTAAGAAAGAAAATTACCTTACTTGTTATGCAACATGGTAGATGTTCTATGAACGGTGCAATGACAGTTCACTGTGTCTTATCCATTTATTATTTTTCTACCTCTAAGATTTCGTATGCAGGTGATGCTCAACGGGAGGCTGTTTCCTATTGCAGAAGCGTCTAGCAAGAAGGTTGCAAAAAAAGATGCTGCTGCAGCAACCCTGCGCATTCTCATTGGAGAGATTCAAGGAGGGGCAAACACGGGGGATGAAGGAATCCCTGCTGGTCTGGACCAAGTCATGGATCTACTTCAAGACCCAAGTGTGAGTTTCTTACTTTGCATTTAAAGATGTCCAGATTCAGGTTAATTCTGTAACGCATTAAAGAAACACATGACTGGATGAACACATGTAAATGTTGGAAAATGTTTTGATGATGTTGTGCATAAAACACAAAAGTCAAAACTAGAGCATAACCCCAGTTTTCAACTCTTGTAAAAACCTCTGAAGTTAGGTTAGACTTTTGTATTCTCCACTCCCTATCAGGGACCTGGTGAAGGTGTTTTGGGGACAGGTGGTGCAGAAGGGGTGGGAGTGGTCGAGGGCCCTCGCCAGCCACTGTCCCGCTCTTTGCCTGGTGGGAAGAATCCAGTGTCTGTCCTGATGGAGTACAGCCAACGCAGTGGAAACCCCATTGAATTCATTATCACAGGCCAGGCAGGTCCACCACATGACCCAAGGTACTGGCTGCTCTGCCTCCTTCTGAATCTCCCCTTTTCAATGTCATTAACCCCCTACCACATGTTGTTTGATATTGTCTTATGCGGGTATAATTGTTTCCCTCAGGGTTGCACTTGATCAGCTATTTCTGTTTAATATGGCCGAAGTTATTTAGTCAGCTGATGGAGACACAATACTTTCACTGTCTTTGCACTCCTTACCAGACTTTCTTTTGAATGTAGCACTTGGGGCACCCACTACACAGTCAAATGCAACCAAAACCTCACTGAGATCATGCAGGCAGTGGATTCCAGTTTGTAGATTGTCAGAGTTCATTGTCTATGACAGCTGTAATTTTTGTCCTTCCAGATTCTCTCTTAGTTCTTTTCTGTCACATAGGCATCGGGTAAATACTTGGACTGTATTTTTAGCTGTTATGACTTCATTTTTCTTTAGTGGAAATAAAGTCCAATGTAGTGCGATCTCTTTTAGGTTAATATGAACCAAACACCTGCAGTACTGACAGGCCTCAAAACCTTTTTATAGTGATACTGTGTCAGTTTAAAAGGAATGTATTTGATTTATCAACACACAATTCATCTCCAGAGCAGCAGAGAATTCTCATTCATTATAGTCTTTTTTTATTTCTGTGGCTCAGGTGCTGCACAAAAACACATACCCTACTTTGGGCTGTCGGCTGACAAGAGGATACAATATCAAGTTGTGTTTTGCCCGAGTCATTTTCTAGGAATACTGTGTGCATTTATTTTGTAGTACACCACAAACTCTAGCGGTACGGTGACACTGTTGTGTTTCCTCATTTATCCAAATGTGAGAAGTCAGGTATCTAGGATAGTATCTCCACAAGGTGTGATATCATCTGTGATCTCAGTTACAACACATGAAAAAGTGTCTCCCTTTTTCTTTCTAAATGTGTTTCACCTTCCCTGCTTTGTGTTCAGGTTCATGTACAGGGTGAAGGTTGGAGAGAACTTGTTCGCAGAGGCTTCAGCTCCAAGCAAGAAGGCAGCGCGCCAGCTGGCAGCAGAGGAGGCAGTCAAAGAATTAATGGCTGAAGGAAGACTGCAGCCCAACAAGGTGAGGAGAAGCAGGGATTAAGTGAAGATATTTATTTTGGAAGAAAGGGATGCTCTGCTCACATTTTTTCAATAACTGATTTTCTGTTGGTTTTTTTTTTGTTTTTTTTTCATCCTCATGTCCTTTCCTCCCTCTTTCAGCCCCAGTTGCCCCTGGGTTCTTTAAGTGACAGTGATGGCAGTAGTTCTGGGACTACATGCCCTGCTTTGCCCCCTCTGACTGCAGATGAGTTGAGAGCAGCCCATGAGGCCGGGGTGGGAGACCTCATCAACCACCTAAACAACAATGCAGTGTCTGGTCTACTGGAATATGCCAGAGCCCGGGGGTTTGCTGCTGAGATCCGCCTGGTGGGCCAGTCTGGGCCTCCGCATGAGCCTAAGTATGTTGCACAAACACTGATAAATAAAACACCATCTCTGTAAGAAGTGAGAGTCATTTTGTATTCAAAGAATATTATTTTGGACCTACAGGAAAAAAAATGCTATACTGTTGATCTGCCACATTACTTTTAAACTTTATGTTCTTGCAACACTTTGCATCAGGGTAGGAAAGGGAAATCAACATAAGAAGAGACACTTGCACTGTTTTATTGAAAATCTCCACTGACACTTCCTTGGTTGCCTTGTTTGTGAACTGAGGATCTTATGCATACAGAATTACTCTTTTGTGATGATTTGTGATGACTGTTGTTTTGCATTTTAAGTTGCTGCTTTTGTAACCACATTGAAAGCGAAATGGGTGTAGAAACTGTGTTATATCTCTGCTGATTTGTTTTTCCTCTGTCCATTCCGCTCAGGTTCACCTATCAGGCTAAGCTTGGTGGACGCTGGTTCCCTCCGGTCTGTGCATCTAATAAGAAGCAAGGAAAACAGGAAGCGGCAGATGCTGCTTTACGGGTTCTGATTGGAGAGGCTGAGAGGGCAGCAAGAACTGGGGAGCTCATCCCAGCAGAGGTACTGACTAATCCACCGTATCAAAACCAAATGTAATCAAACTGAAAATGGCAGTGCTTTGGTCAGATATTACCTTAATCATTTGTACTAAAAAAAAAAAAAAAAAAAACTTGTAGTACAAAAACTCCTTTAAACTTGAAGAAAACTGATAAAATGAGATGTAAATTCAAAGTGCTTAAGTTAACTTAAACATTTATAATAGTTAACACCAACTCACTGGTTACTCACATACAAAGATTTTTCGTTTTGTTTTTTCTGATGGTGCTTAAAGTCTTCTCATTGGATAATGTTGTCAAAATTTTTCTGGTATAAATTAACATATGTCCATTATGAACAGAACTAAATTGTTATTTTCTTTCTTGTCATGTATATTCTCCCCTCCGTAGCTTCCAGTGAGTGGCAGCACATTGCATGACCAGATAGCAATGTTGAGTCACCAGCGTTTCAATTCCCTGACCACACGTATTCAGCACAGCCTTCTGGGACGTAAGATTCTGGCCACCATCGTCATGAGGAGAGGGGAAGGCCTGGGGACTGTTGTCAGCCTGGGAACTGGTATGCACAAACCTTTAGCGTTAATCCTGTGAGGCAATGTGGGTTTTATAGACACAAAAGAATAACTGTGTAAAAGCAGAAGAAAATACTTAGTTGCTGCATTATGTGATAAAGTGTTATGGTGATTTTTTTTTTTTTTTGTGCTTACAGGCCTGCTGTGTCAGACAGCTAAAACAGAAATAGGTCAATGCAGAACCGTGAGGCGTTTCGTTGTTGTGTCCTTTGACATTGAATGTGTCTCTTGTGTTTTTCCATCAGGGAATCGCTGTGTTAAAGGGGAGGAGCTGAGCCTTAAAGGGGAGACTGTTAATGATTGCCACGCTGAAATCATCTCCAGAAGGGGATTTGTTCGGTAGAAATAGATCTGCTCTTTTATCAATGTTTCTCACCCATTACTAAAAATACACTGCTCTTCAGACCCAGTCTGCAGGACGTTATAAGTCTACCTCACCGTCTCCTCTCCTCTCAGGTTTCTGTACAGTGAGCTGCTCAGGCACTATGACGGCGCAGACAACAGTATATTTGAGCCTGCAGAGAACAACAAACTGCAAATCAAATCTGACATCACCTTTCACCTCTACATTAGGTAGGAGTATCAGATGTTTTCTGTCTCCTTGGTCATCTCCACCCATGTTTCATGTTTAGATCAATGTTGTTTCTATTTCTAACTGAGTATCGTTTTGGTCATGTCAATAGCTTTACACTCTTGTTTCTGATTTTCCTTTGTTCATAGCACAGCCCCATGTGGAGACGGGGCTCTGTTCGATAAGTCGTGCAGCGAGTCGGGGGATGAAGTTGAGGGCCACCAGCCACTGTTTGAGAATGCTAAGCAGGGAAAGCTGCGCACCAAAGTGGAAAATGGTGACAGATGACACTCATTTAGCTCTAAAAATATTATCTATCAATTCATTGCTAGGGGCAGTGTTAGCAAGAGCTGTGACTTTTATATGTGTGTTTTTGTTTGTGCCAGGTGAGGGCACTATCCCTGTGGAGTCGAGTGCTATTGTACCCACCTGGGATGGTATCCAGCATGGTGAAAGGCTGCGAACCATGAGCTGCAGTGATAAGATTCTGCGGTGGAATGTATTAGGCCTGCAGGGGGCGCTGCTCTCTCATTTCCTGCATCCCATCTACCTGAAGTCAATCACACTTGGTAAAGTCATACTGTTAGATTGAAAATTGGTCTAAACGGATAGTGTGACAAATGGGGCTTAAAGTGGCTCCTAGTGTTGCACCTTCAAACTTATCTTTGCTGTTTGGACCTGTTAGGTTATCTGTACAGCCACGGACACCTGACACGTGCCGTTTGTTGTCGACTTGCCAGAGACGGTGAAGCGTTCATACAGAGTCTCCCTTCTCCGTTCAGGCTCAACCATCCAGAGGTAAGCACAGTTTCTGGGGATGTGTTCATTATTCAGCAACTTATTCAGACATTTAAGTTCAGAAACAAAATTCATGGTTGTATTTTTACATTACATTAGTTATTTTAAGTTTTTACTGCTTTATCGTCTTTAAATTTTTGACTGTTTGAATGTTCACAATATCAGTAAAAATGGTTCAAACCACCATTCCTGATCAACACATACTGTGACGCAGTCCGACACTGACACATGCATTACACAACAAATTTTACGCTCTATTTGGAATTGCTGATTCATATTGCCAGGCTAAATTAGTCTGATTGAACAGAATATGCTCTCTCTGTCACTTGGCTTCTCTAACACCACCTGGTTGGACTATAGGTGGGCAGAGTGAGTGTGTATGATTCCACACGTCACACTGGCAAAACCAAGGAGTCCAGCGTCAACTGGAGCTTTCCAGACCAGCACAGTGTAGAAGTGCTAGATGGGACCAAAGGCAAATTGGATGGGTAAGTAGTATGTAGCATATATACATGTAGTTATTTCTGCTCATGATAGTAACACATTTAGTTTAGGTTAGTAATATTTTAGATGATTTGTGTCCTCTGTAAACACTTTTTCAGTAGTAATAGTCCCACATCATTGTTGGCCCACAACAATAAAAGTAAGTTGTTCGATGTGAGTCTAAAATGTTCTGTATTTTAATCAATCATTAAAAAAAGTAATTTATTGTGTTTTTCCAGAAATAATGTGGAAAATAATAACTTCAAACATCTCTGTCAATTGTTATAGCTTTGTATTGTATGTTTCAAATCATCCTAAAGCCCTGATCACCAGCTCCTCCTGATTAAAATATGTGGTTTGGTAAAATAGCATTTTATAAAAGAAGCAAGTACCTAAAACCGCTGGCATCATTTGTTATTGGGATCATCTCAAGTGCTTTGTAATAATTGTAAAGAATGTCATGCTGAATAAATGTCTCCCCTCTAGGAACAAACTGGCCGTGTCTCGCGTGTCCAAGTCCAACCTGTTCTGTCTGTTCCGGTCCTTGTGCCAGCGGTGCGGCCGCAGTGACCTCCTCGCCATGCCTTCTTATAACCAGGCCAAGATGTACGCCATGTCCTTCCAGCTTGCCAAGCGGCAGTTCTTTGATGCACTTGTTGTCCATGGTTACGGAGCCTGGATTGGCAAACCACTGGAAGAAAAGAGCTTTGAGGCAGGTGAGGGAACTGGGAACAATGGGGCAAATGTCCCCGCAGGCCACGGCAGCAATAGAAACGGAGGAGCAATGGAGTTCAAGCAAGAGGAGGCATAGAATGGGGGCGGCTGTATGGTTAAGTCCATAAAAAACATACATGGGGGGTGAAAAGCACAAGACTGGGGCATATCACAAGGGTGAACGCCAAGAGATAAAAGGACAATCAGGCAACGCGTAGCCAGCAGCCAGAACTGTATCCTCTGATTAAAAATGGTTCAAGGCTTCAGTGAAGAGTGATGGTAAAGGACATAACAAGTGAGAGGAGAAGAGAAGCGAGGAGATGTTGAGGGCAAGCCTAAAGGATGAGTGTCGTCACAGTAGATGGAAAGCTCTTAAGAGGTCCAAGGAGTGTATTAAATAATCTTAAAACTACACGTAAAAGGAAATAATTACTTATCACCACTGCAAATTGCTACAAAGCTGTATTCATTTATTGGTCAAATAGAGGAATTCACAGTGATGGTGTGTAATTTCCCCATTGGATTTTCAGATTTTCCTTGTTGGAGTATCATGTCCATAACTCAGTGAGGTGACAGATTAAAGGAAAGACCTATATATGTTTTTATCCCCCATTTGGTGTTTTGATGAGGGGCAGTGGAGATCTCGGATTAATATGTCAGTCCAAATCCCCCATAGTTCAGGTTGTTGAGTTTATGATTCACATTATTTTCATGCCTCAATCATCCAGTGATCCTTCATACCCTCTGGATTGGGGGGGGTTGCTATCTTAAGAGATAATGCTCTTGTCAGGTCTTTCCTTTCATTTGTGACCTATATGTAGAAAAAAAATAATATATGTTTCAATCATTGGAATTGCATCCAATTAATTGGAACAGTTCAGTTATTGGATGAGCTGCCAAGGGCCAGTAATTAACATTCAACCTAATATGACCCGTTATTGTTCTGTTTAAACCCTGTGTCATGAAATTATTAATTTGCTCCCTGTTCTACTGTGTACCAATACATGATGTCTGTAAAAGGATGGTAGGTGAAAACAACACAACACTCGCAGCAGTGAAATTTTTGAGAATTGGACTCTCACCAGTTAGATGTCAGAAGTAAGCCTGAAAAATAGTTCTTGCTCAGTATCGTCTTAGCTAATTGTGTAAATAAGAAGCTTTCGATGCAGATGAGATAACATCATTGCCATTTTTTTCCTCCCAGATCAATGATGAAGCAAACATTCACTCTGATATTTGAGGCTTTATCTCCTGTACAGACGCTGAAGTTTTTGATTTCTGAGTTAAAACAGATGTAAAGTTAAAAGTTTGATGTCCATCCCATCCTCATTTTGTTGCCATGGTTTCCAGTATAGATGAGCGTGCCCTTTGATCAGTTCTATGTTTCTTGTGCTGACCTACTGTCATCTCCAAGAACTATAGTATTTCTTTTGAATCTCTGCGTGTTATTTTGAGTTTTTTTTTTTTCCATTTTATATTCTGTTTTGTTATTTTATCCAGTTCATCAACGCCTGGCCATGCTGCTAAAGTCCAGGGAAGTCTTAAATCTCCTGCCTGCAGCATGTCTGCATATTGTTTTATACATCTTAATAATCACATTTGTGGTGAAAAGGCTTTCAGTTTCTCTCACGTGGCCAGGTGTTGATGGACCACAAATTGAGACAAAGTTTGTTGTCTGAAAAAATGTCAATTGTTTCTTTGGTAACAGTTAGGTGGCTTATGCAATATATACATCAAGAATATACACATGCATGAACACACACATATACAGTCAGGTCTACAAGGCCCCCTTCCCATCATGAAAATAGATAAACGGATTTATAGGTAATACGCCCATAAAAACAATAACATTTAATTAATTTTTTTAACGAACTTGATAAGCATAGTAAGGATATTATGGTTTGACTTATTAGTTTTTAATTTTTTAGTATTCTATTTAAAGTCGGGTTTCATTTGTCAGTCTTATACAATAGATTTTCCCTCCTATGGTTAAAAGTCAAACAGTCACTCATACGACACTTCTAAAACATTTTACAGTGTTATAAAATTCAATCAGCCCACTAAAATAGCTGAAAAGCATGGATCTTAAATGCATTGAATCCATGTATTTCTCAGTTGGGAACTCTGTGTGTAAATGGTTAATGTATGCTAATGTCTGTGTGTATGCATACGTGTAAGTTTAATGTCTATATTTTGTAAATCACCTACTGTTGTTCAAGATTATTTGTTGTTTTAAGTAAACTTTAATGAAATGTGTAGTTTTTTTCTACCAATGAAATTTGAAAATAAGAATACAGAAAGTAGCATTGTTTCAGTGAATTCATATTTGTGCTTCCTTCTTGTCTCTGACTTACTTTATTATCTTCTGTTCGTTCCTAACACAAACACACAACTGACTAGAGGAAAAAAAGTGTAAAAGTGAGTAGGAAGGCCTCATATTCTTGAGGATGTTTTCGGGTTCCCAATGGCAGCAAAGCCTCTTGCAATGCTCTAACAGAGCAGCAGATGGAAACATGCACACACCTCAGGGCCAACGGCTGTGTGCATGTGTGCATGCATGTGAAGAAGCCAACATGAAATCAGCCCCAGGTCACCTGATATTCACATTGGATGCAAAACCAAATCTCTGTGTGCACTTGCTTATCATGCTTCCATGCAGAAGTGAGATTCACGCTCACAGGCTTAGAAATAAAATACATTAATCACGCACCTATCATTAGAATCAGGCTTTGTGTGTGTGTGTGTGTCTATATTGTGACATTTCAAGTGAGAATGTTTGACTTTACTGTTGCATAATCAATAGATTAGTTGAGATTGAAGATCTTGAAAGTATTGTGGGAAATATCAAATCTTCCTGTTGGTGTGTGTCAGAGTATGCTATTGTAGGGATATTTAACCCTGTATTTCAGAGACATCTTTAACATGCTTTGAGGTAGCTTCCTCTCTAGGTCTAAGAGTAAATAATTACATTCTACTTTTAAAATAGCTTAATTTCTTACATATATAGTTTTTTTTTTTTTTTTTTTACCTCCAGCTCAGGAGTGATTGTTTCTGTCAACAGGCGGAAGTACTGCCAGCTAATCAGTGAAGTGCTTCATAATTTTATTGTAACTACCCCCAAACAGCCTACCTTATTAATAGAAGGTGTGGAGGACTGAGGTCCGGACAACTACGGAAAAACAAATCACTAATGGTATATATTCACTAATGCCCATCTAGTACAGCATACTTTTAACTAATTACATGTAAAAGGTGAAAGAATCTACATTGAACAGTGTATACACATACACACATTGTTCACATGGTCTATATGTAAATGTATGTATATGTGAGCTAAAACTTGTCGGTAGGAGTTTGTTCCTATAAGCACAAAGGATGAACAGCAAAGCATGATGGAAGGAAGGACAGACGATGGAAAAGGGGCTGCATGGAGTGAAATATTAGTCCAGACTGACGGGCTTAAACAAGTAAATCAATGCTCTCCAGTGGAAATAAATGAGAGGAGGGAATACTCCAAGGCTGAAGCGGGAGAGAAATGGCTTAGAAGCTGAAGTACAAACACAAGATCATGAGAACCTGTGGAACTCCATATGAATTTCTAATGGTGTGACAAGAACAATGGAGTCTCAGATAAAGCCTGGGAAAAGGACAGACAGGACTGTTGTGATGGTAATGACTAGACCTTATACTGTGGTGCATTATAGTTATCAGGACACGTAATGGTATAAATTCCACCACATGAAACAAACAATACACGGTACTGGTGGTTGTGGTTAAAAATAGCGATGGCTAAAGGACAAAGGTGCCTGTGGCCTGGGACTGCTAACATACAGAGTAATATATAACAATACGTCAGTAATACCAGTATCCAGTTGAGTTTTGTGCCATATAAAATCATCATGACGGTATTTAGTCCAAACTGCAAACAGATGCAGAAGACTCTGTGACTGTCACTGTTTGCTCCATTGATTTGGGCTGTTCAAAACTACTATGCATATCAGAATTCCCATTTGTCATACTTGACCAGCTCAAGGTATATAAAATGTAATTGCTGTTCTTTTTTAGGGGATAATATGTGACCAATCTGACTTTTGTAAAGGCTAATCTTTTCACACCTTCTGGGCTTGAAGGAGTAAATGTATTCAGTGTGAGGACTTCAGCGTCTATAGGCAGAAATGTAAAACGTGAACATTTTTGCTAAGTTTTGATCAAGGACCTGGCCTGTTTTGATACTTGATACATTTTGCCTTGTACACGACATATATATATATATGTGTGTGTGTGTTGCCAGTGACTTTTTCCTTTTTCGTTTTATATTTTGTGTAATAGCCAAACATTGCCAACTGAATGCTAACATGCTACACTTGATCTGGGGTTAAGCCGATATGGATAATACTTCCTAAAAGCTGCAAAGGTAGATTAATATCTTTATTACCATAGCCACTGAGCAATTTCAATGTTTTGATGAGAGCTTTGTTTTGTGGTCGAAACTTAAAGCAAATGAATTATTGGACCTTGGGTTATTATTCCACCAACTGCTGTCATTGGATATTTGACCAAAAATTGAGCAAAAACTACAACATTTTAACACACCATCATCCATGAAAACACTGTATATAAGTAGTTTAGACTGAGTCTTCCATTCATCCCCCTCTTTAATGTGCACAGCTGAAAAAGAAAGTAGAGAGGGAGAAGGAATTAAATTATAAGTGAAACCCAAAAAACTTCAGATTTTATTTTAAGAAATGTTCATTAAAAATAAATCATATTGATGTTTAACAGAATGTGTCTCTATTTTCAGTTTTATTATTAGCCTCCCCATATGGTCGTAGTGTGACTGTGTTTCCATTGTGCTTTGTCATTGCAGTTCTGTTGAATTCACATTCAGTTATTACCATGAAAGCCATACTGCGGTTCTACTAACAACTTTATAATGTTACTTTTTTATGGATAAATTGACACAAAGGTAAGCAGAAGTCACTTAGCTAAAAGGTAGGAGACAGCTGACTCAGGGAGACTGCACACTCCATTTTTGACACACACAAACACCAACCCTGCATACATTTTGCTATCATGCTGACACTTTGAAACTGGAGTTAGCCTCTGAACTCCTTTAACAGGTCGAAATATTTGGATCAGGACAGCTGCGTACACTTGCAATGCATACTTTAATAATTGCCTCTTCAATCAAAGGTGACACATAACCTACAGTGGAGCATTCCTCTGGTCAAAAGACTTTAGACCTTGACTCCCTGCTACCTGTTCATAAAATGAAGCCTAAATTTGACATGGCATCTCAGAACTACAAAGACACAGATAAGGCGACAGCTCTCACCATCAATACTACAGGCGGTATTAGCAGAAGGAAAGTCACCTGTAGTTGCTGAACAGCACGCATCAGAAATAGATAAATGTAGCCTGATTCTTCTCATCTCAGACTGCTTTAGTCATCCCAGTAAACACCAAATAGGTTTGATGTTGTGTTCATTAATTGATTTTTCTAAACTACTGACAAGTCTGGGGTTGTTAGGTCACTCTAAGAATGAGGACGTCACTATAAACAACAGGCTCCTGAGTAAGAAATGCACCCTCCAACATGACTTACAGTATCATTCAATTCAGTTTTATTTGTAGAGCCCTATATCACCACAAGGTTGTCACACAGGGCTTTACACAATTAAACAATCAACAGTCAAATAAACAGTAGATGAAGGAAATGGATTAATGTCCTGGGCATCCCCCATCCTTAGACCCTTATATGACACAAGGAAAAACTCCAAAAACCCAACGGGAAAAGAGAAACCTGAAGAGAACCACGGTGAAGGAGAGATCCGCTCCCAAGGATGGACAGACTATACATGCACCAGGACTGATTATATGGAAGAATATATGTTTAAAGCGTTATTCATAAAGTTTGAATGAACTCTGCTTGGATTCTCAATCAAAACATTAATATGAATTGCAAAATACTCAGAGATTGCCCCCAACATATCATCCCCAGTTTCAGGCAGATTCTGACCGTCCTTTGTATTTTCTCAACATTTGCATGCATATTAAAATATGTAGATTTTTATTTCTGCAAAACAATGGTCAAAAGATACAAAATGGTTTTAATGTAATTAAAATCAGTTGCTACTATAGACAATCAGAAAGGAAAAACATCAGGAATAATTAACAGTTTGGTGTAATCAACAAAATGGCAGCACTGAATATGTTTTCCACAACATTGTTTTATTAAATTAAAATAAGGAAGTGTATCGACTAAAAGATTAGTAATCTACTGAAGAGGATATTGTATTTTGTATCGATTGTGTGCAATTTTGGGCTATATAAACTGACTGCCAAGTGTGATTTCATCATTTCTCAAACAAATGCAGCAATAACTAGATATTCACAAAATATATAACATATTTCAAGATGACTCAGCCTTGAGTCATCTTGAAACATGTTATATATATTTTTATTTATATATATTTTTAATATTGTTCTAGGGGTGATTTACAGCTGGACAGAGGCAAAAACAATGTTCATCTTCAGTATGCAGGGTGATTACATGTAATGGTAAACACCAATGTAATATAAGGAGAAATCATAATAAGAGCCATAATATTGAATAAAATTGTTTCTTAGAATTTTAATGTCAGAAATATAGGCCTACTGGTGTATAGATGAATATCTGAAAACATAAATCCAAATATAGTATATAACTATAGTAACATAGGTAATGAGGGTGTCAAACAAGGTGTAGCTTCAATAGGTGTGAGCGGAGATGATCAGATGGTATTAAGGAGGGATGATGAAGATAACACCACAGCAGCAGTCAGCATCTGACTTTACTACAGCATGCTGGGTAAACACAGTCACCATCATCCCTTGTTCTTTAATGGGAGCTTCAGTAAAGCCAAACTAATTACCTAACCCACCAGAAAGGTGTGGTGAACTGATTGGAGCTGGTTAGTGTGAAGATGCAGCAGCTGATGCCAATCTGAGAACCAGCAGGCATTGGCTTCTCTGGGACATGATTCAGCTGTCTGGTCAAACCTAATGAAGTACAAAGTCAGCACATAAGCTTTACAAAGAAGAGCACCAGACCTGAATCTTAAAGCAACAGGAAAAGTGTCTATGGGTGGAAATCCGGCGCTGTCACTAGTGTGCTGACTAGTGTTCTTCAGCCAGCAGACAGCTGACTGAAGAAGTCACACACTCACACATCCACTACATCAGGTCCGCCACTGAATTCATTTCACTTTTATGCTGACAGGGTGAAACCGTGGTTAGCCTCTGAACTCTTTAAAGACTTCCAAATATTGGTATCATGACAGCGACCCACACTTGCAAAAGCAAACTAAATCAATTGCCCCCACACACAGGTGATGATGCTCTTACATCTTTCAACTTACAGAGGAAGAGCTGATATGAGGCTACAAACATTTCGCTTTGTGTTTGATACCATGTCTGACTGACACAGACTTTAATAAAGTTAAGTCAATATACCATGTGAGTGTGCGGCTGCATGTGTGTCTGTCCTTTCATTAAAAGGGCATGGTTGTTTGGAGGGGAGATTTCCTGCACTGCTTGTTCACCACTTATATGGGAGCGTAGATATATTACCCACCGCTTTCTGCAATCCCCGTCACCATTCATCCCCCTACACTCTCCCACTCCTCCTGTATCTTTTACCCCCTGTGCTCTCCTATTCTCTGTATTTGATTAGGTGCTCTTAGGTAGTCAGATCAGAGTGCTGTTTGCTGTGCAGAGATCCATCTGCATACAGTGGTTGGGTTTAGGCTGTGGGTTAGCACACATAGCTTCCAGGCCCCTAATGCAATCGGAGCCATTAGGATACGATGGAGCTGGTGTAGGGCAACGATTAAAGCGTGTCTGATAGAGTGAGGCTAGTCCAGCGGTCTATTAAAAAGAGCCGTGCTGTTCTACAATGCACTTATTCATCAGTTCTCTGACATTTCTCATAAATCTGGTCAACAGGTGCGGGTTTTGGAGATGAAGGGAAAATTCAAAGTGCTCTATTTTCTTGCTTTCATTGTTACTTTAGAGAGAATTTTTCCGACCACGTACAATATGATATGAGATGACACAAGATGACGTGACATGAGATGGCATGATACAAGACGGAATAAGACCATGTGACACAAAATGAGATGACATGATATGAGATAACAGCCAAAGATGAAAGGATATGATACATGATGAAACAAGATGGGATGGCACAATATGATATGATACAACACCAGACAAGATAACGCGATAAGAGATGAGAAGATATGATATGATACAATCTGACATGAGATAAAGCGAGATGTCATGAAATAAGATGCTACAGTATGATACAAGATAAGATGATACAAAATGATGCAACACAAAAACAATACAAGACAAAATGACACAACACAATACGATATGACATTAGTTAATATGAGGCATGTGATACAAAAGAAGATGACGTGAGACAAAATGAGATGATTCACTATTGCGTCATTGTCATCGTAAAGAAAAATGTGTCCTCCATTGTAAGTCCCTTCCAAGAGTTCAGCAGATATTGCTCTGCTGTTATGACAGTTTCCAAACTAGAATGGCACTCAGTAGAGCGCAGACCTCCGCCAAGTGCACCCCCCTTTGATTCTGAAGTCCATGGACCATATGAGAAAACATGACATTTATTATTATTACCACAGCAATGCCAATTAAAAGTAATACACAATCCTTTAAAAAAAATTCCTGGATCCACACAGTGATCCAGATCACCTCCAAAATTTAATCATCTGTTCCTTGTCTCAGAGCGAAGACTTCCTAAAAATTTCATTA
>JAPSES010000228.1:7682600-7698227 GCA_029822895.1 Maxillicosta whitleyi
AAACTACCAACGACCAATGACATGTACTGTACTATAAGGTTAAATACTTCATTACACACACACACACACACACACACCATCAGCGTTGCTAAACCATGCTATACCCTTTATCATGGACCAATCACGAATCCGCCCAGAGCAGAAACAACACATTACTGTTTATTTTCTCTTGAAAAAGAAAGACTACCCTGTTAAATTTAGAGATAAATAACAGCAAAATAGAATTAGGCGGTTAAAAAAAAACAAGTGCTTGCGCTGTGCCTCCACATTAATTGAACCAAGTGAAGCTTTGGCATATGCCTGATGTTACTTGGGCTCACCCTGTGCATGATATGATTTGTTTATTGATGTCTGTCACGTTGCATAATCGTAGGATAGGATGACCTGTTATAAGGAAACCTTTTAATCCGCTCCCACACAATTCGTGTCTGTGCTCATCCGATTAAGAGTGCGCAATGCACACACAAAAACAGAATAATAAATCCATTATTTCAGGTAGAATGGTGTAATTATGTAGGATTATGGTGTACAGCCTATATAGAAATGGAATTATGCATGTATTAGTCTTCTAAAACTGCATAGGGGAAGCCCTGGCAATGCTTTTCACCTCCGTTTACAATTTCCTTTGGAATGACTTTTATTATTTGTCTAGACATTATTGAACTATTCCATTCAACTGTATCTCATAGGGGTGTAAAATACCAACTCCTTTTTAATGCATCACTAAAGAAATCACAAAACAGATCGTTTTCATAGTCGAGGCGCACCAAAAGGAACCGCGCACTCCTGCTTCTTCTGTTTCCACACCCTCCTCCTCGCCATATGTTGCAGGTTTCTCAGTTTCAAAAAAAAGTTTTGAAATAGCAATTCATAATTTTTCAACAAATATATGAATAGTCATTATCCAAAAATGAAGAAACAACCCTGTTCTACCTAAGGTGCCTGTGTCCTTTAGTAGGCGTAACAGGTGCCATAAAGCGCGTAATAGGTCGTATAATGTGGTCTATAACACAGAAGCTATAAATGCAAAACGGATCATGTGGATTCTTGGACTACAAAAAAAAAAAAAAAAAAAGCCCTTAAATGACCTGGGTATAATGATTTTAAAAAAGACATTTGTTTGGCGGCTACATTTTACAAATGTTGCCACCTGTTTTCAGCGCTTATTTCGCCTCTGTGATTCCGTCCAATGGGGATGAACGGGCGGACTGGAGGCGGAGAAAGAGGGAGAGAAGTTGGAGGAGAGAGTGAGAGACAGATCCGGGGAGACAGTGAGCTGTAGATTGACTGGAAGTCGGTGGAGTCACATATTAAATCACAGACTTCACTGCCCATCAGAAGACTGTTACTTCACATCCACCTCGGCGTTTTTCTTGTTTTGACGCTTTATGGTGCTGCACATTTTTTTTTTTTTTAGCTCACAGCCACAGGTTGACCGATTTAATACACTCATCATGGATTATTCCTCTTAATTTTTTGTCGATTGCCACTGACTGGATCGAAATGGGCATCATCGATACATTAATGTTTGAGAGAGAAACAAGCTGATCATATCCAACTGAGCCGAGACGGAGGCAACATCTGTGGAAAGCGACGCGCAATTCCGAGAACCAAGCGAGGAACCTGTGGAGGATCTACATGAAAGGAGGCGAAGCGAAAGATGATGGGATGGCCGTGACAACATGAAAAAGAAAAAGTGTGGTGGTCTATTTTCATCCAGCCAGTGATTCAACACAACTAACCTGGGGACAGGGACTGAAAGAGAAGAGGTAGGAGGTAGGTAGAGAAACAGAGAGGGAGGAGGGGGCTGTGAAGGTGTCTGGTTATATCATACTGAAAGTAGGTTATTATTTTGGATCAATCAAATGCTTCCAAATTCAGCCAACTGATGGTTAACGGTACAAACATAGCACTTCTCTTTGGATCAGAAACTGACTGTGGAATGTGGAATTATTATCCCTTAGTCTCTGTGCCTGATCTCATTTCCATGGTGTAAAGCCAGATTTGCACCATCCTCCTGGCTAACAATGTAATACAGATGACATTTTACGGAATAGATTGCTGGAAGCTTTGTGGGATGTGAGAGAAGGAGAGGACACTGGGAAAACACAGAGAACATGCACTGAGAGTGGCTGACTGGCCAGCTGACTCAAATGTGACTCAAGGAATAACATATTCCCCAATTATGAACACTTTTCTTCACTCCGTTGAGCCTCTTTGTCACACATCTTCACCCTTTTGAGTTTGTTCTCCTCATTTTCTCTCATTTGTGTGACCTAACTGTTAACCTCTATCCTCCCTTCATCCGCTCTTTCTCTTGTGTCTTATTACTGCCATGATGAGTACTTTGTGTTCTTGATCATTTTTCCTCCACTGTTTTGGCTAACAGCTCTTCCCCTGTCTTTTTTCTGGCTGTAGACAGGTGTGTGAACCATGGAGCCTCCCCCCTCTCTGAGCTTGGCTCTGTTAGGAGGGAGCGAGGATGAGGACCAACGCTTCCTGCTTCCCCTGGGCAGTATATCCCATCCTTCCACCACTGGCAACCAGCCAGGATCAAACCACTCCAACCACATGGGAGGTTCAAGTCTCGACCGTCTAAATGGCAGCACCCCGTCTCCATCTCCTGCCACGCCCAACTTACCTCCAACATCGCTCCCCAAGTTGCCCCTGTCCTCCTCTGGAGCCCAGCCTCTGCCACCGCCCATTCCCAATGCATTGCACCCCACCAGCACCCCGCTGTCATCCTGCCTGGGCTCGCAGCACAGCCTAAGTGGGGACAACTCCCCAGTCTACAACGCTCTCTTTTACTCTTCCCACTCGCCTTCCATGGAGCGGGAAAGGGACAGAGAGCGAGATAGGGATAGGGAGAGAGAGAGGGGCTGCAAACACAGACAGGCCAGTCCTCTGGTGCACCGTAGGGACAGTAACCCCTTCACGGAGATCGCCATGAGCTCTTGTAAGTACACAGGCGGGGTCATGAAGCCCCTGAGCCGCCTAAGCGCCTCACGTAGAAACCTCATTGAATCAGACAGCAGCAGTGAAACCAAAGAGGGTGGAGTTTCCGCTGTTGCCGGGGCAACGGCTACTGGTGGACATGAACGACAGCGAGAAGCCCCTCCTACCTCTTTGGTGGCCCAGTCCTGTACCAATCAACCACCAATTCAGAGCCCGCCAGAGATTGTGATTTCATCCAAAGAAGACTCTCCGTACCCCAGAGCAGGTTATGACATCACTGACTCCACCTCCAACCAGATGTCCATTTACCACCAAAACCACGCACTGGTAGAGAGCAGGAGGGCACAGCCAGGGAGGGGCAGCAGGCAGGGAGGGGTCGGGGCAGTGGGCACCGGAGCCAGGGGTAGCACCTCCAAGGCTCCCAAGCGTAAGAACCAAAACATTGGCTATAAACTGGGGCATCGCAGAGCACTGTTTGAGAAGAGGAAGAGGCTGAGCGACTATGCCCTCATCTTCGGAATGTTTGGCATCGTTGTCATGGTGATTGAGACGGAGCTGTCATGGGGCGTGTACACAAAGGTGAGAAGGACCAGTGATACTTAAAGGGGTACTCCACTGTCAAACATGTTTTCAACTCAGATAAAATAACCTTTGTAGTAGTTTGATCAGGGTTATTTTGACTTAGAGGTGACCAATGAGTGATGGATAGTCTCAGTGGCAAACTAGGGCTTTGAAGATAAGAGAAGTTACTATGTTCAACACATTTGACTTGTACTATGGTAAGTGTAGGATCCAGTTTTGATATCTTGGCTGGACGTCTCTGCTGCTTCAAGAACAACCCCCATTACACCATCTTCAATTTATTCTATTGCTCATAAGCTCCCAGCTATATCAAATATATGTCTATAGTATATGTTTGATAGCAAGATGTGTAGGATAACTTTGTTTCTTCTTTAAATGTGTCCATTTCTTTAGTTTGACATGTAGTAAGGACTAACAGGCAATGCAAAAAAAAAAAACACCCCCACATGTATGCAGTTATAATTCAGAGAAGCTAAATGTTGTGTACTCAGAAGTAAACTCACCAAAGCAGGGATATCTTTTTGCTACCTTGCTCAGCAAAGCCTAGTCTAGTCATTTTTGTATAGTCATGATGGTGGTTATTAAATCATTTTGTCAGCTAAGCTCATCTGAATCTTGTTATGAATGAGGACAGGTCTAGAGCTTGAAATTTCTCACCAGAAGAACAAAGTTTAACTCTACATAGATATGAAGTATTGTAAAATACAGTTCAGAATGAAAGTGTCACAGCTGATGCAGCCAACGACAGGAGGAAAAGCTGGACAAAAATTGCTGACTCTAAGAATGTGCAAGTTAATAGGCTTATCAATATGTCTACTCCATAATTAAAACACAAGTGAAGCTGACTATAATTACAATTGTGTATTCCATTAAATTAATTTGCTGTTTAGATGTATTTCGTAACACAATTCGAGCCTCATTCTTTTACCACAGCAGTAGTGCTATTAAATGGTCTGAGAGCAAGTAACATACAAATAAATAGAAATCAAACCATTAAGCAGGCTTCTTATTAGCTCAACAAAGTGAATGTGTATAAAAACAAACTGCAAAAGATGGCCTGAAATGCACTTAAAGGAAAATTAACAAAAACTATTTTATGTACACATGCCATTCTGTCACTCAGCATGTGAACGTTTGACCTATCAATTGGAGCTGTGGATACACTGGCCATGAATTCACACCATTTAGTCCATTAGCTGCAGCCACAGCTAGCAGTCAGCTACCTTCACAACTATTTGTGTCAATTTAGTGGTGACTGTGAAGCTGTTTTGTTTATTATCGTAAGCCATAGTGTCATTGCCATAACGAACAATGCTATTGTATATCATATGTCATACAGGATGAGTCAATAAGTACAAGGCTTCAGTTGTTTAGTGAGTCTCTGTTTTTGGGTTGTATCACTATGCAAAGGAAAAGATAAATGATTTTTAGACTTAGTCTGGAAAAGCAATAAAAACTCCTGGCTTCTTATGAGACCTTCCCACTATCTGTGTTTTTTTTTTTTTTTAATAAACTGTGGACAGTTCTGTGGACAGAAGACTGTTTGGTCAATAGGTGGTGGTTTTCTATATCCTGATCTGTTATCTTCTATATAACCTAATCTGTGCTGAAGGTGTGCAGCATAAGTTACCATGGTGATTTACTCCAGAAAAAAGTCAACAACTGTTATGACACTGCAAACCCAGAGTTAAACCTGAAGTTACCTCACTAATCCCTTAATCCTGCTTTGGGATACAGTTCTCAGATTACCAGGATCACCCCAACTTTGCTGGTTTGAATGGTTCAGCGGCCTCATAACACATGGGTTGACCAGTTAATGACCAAATTCACAATTGCTGTACAACACTCAGGGTGACCAACACCATGCTCAAATTTTGGAGGGTTGTGTAATGACCGGCTTGACAGTTGCTGCTTCTGGGTGAAGTAATGTAACAATGCAGAGGACATGGGGGGCAGATTATCAGTAGGAGGCCAGGATCTCATTTGTCTGTGTAATGGGGAGTGTAATAAGCTGAATCGGCCCCTGGCTGCTATTGTCTGTTTATTTTGGTTGTGTGTATGTGTATGTAATACCGGGTTTAGGTGAACTTCAGTGCATGTTCTACTCACCTTCCTTATCTTTTCTGACATATCGCAGAGGGTTGGTTTTCTTTAGCTAATATGGTGGAAACATTACTTCCACTTATGCAACTTGTCACATATGGATCACTGGTCATGTGAAAGAGGATGTGGACTCCTGTGAGTGTAAGATTAACTGGTAGCCTGTTTGAAAAGGGTGTGCCTCCCAGTTCTGTGCTGTTTTCTTGTCTGTTTGTAGTGATCTCTCAGGTCACATATTCCTTTTTCTACCCATTCTTTGGCTTTTTAAAATCTTTTTACTTCACCTCCCACTCATTATGAAAATCCCTGTTTTAGAGGCACTTTCTCCTTTATTAATGGAAATTCATGGTTTGGATTTGTCTCCACATGCTTCCATGTCTCTTTTCCTCCCGTCTGTTAGCCTGTCCTTTTCACTGAAGGAGATGGCCAACACTTTTTATGCTCTCTTTCTTTCTCTGTCTCTTTTCTATTTCAACTGCATGCCTGTCTCCTTATCGTGCTTTCTTTCTTTCATTTCCCCTCCTCACTTCTTCTCTATCCCTCTGCTCCGCTGCTCTTCCAGTGGGCGGCAAACTGGGGGAGTGTGATCGGAAGAGAAAAGCGGCTGGGCGAGAAATGAAAGGCTGTAGAAGGAGAGAGAAAAGGAAAGGCGATAATGTAAAGCTTGATTTAGGTTCTTAGGATACAAGCAATACGGACCTCATCAGAACCAGGCGGAATTACCTATCAATAAGAATTGATAGACAGCTGTGAATTGTGGTCGGTGTTTGCCAGTGCTCTCTATGTATTGATAAATCGATGCTCATTCAGATGCTCAAGAAGAAGAAGTTGGAGTTGATGAAGAATAGTGTGGAAAATATCTTTGCTCATTGTCTTGTATCGTTTTTAAGGTTGAATCCAGAGAGTTAAGTATGCTTCAGCAAAATCTGATCCAACTTAATTATTAAACGGTGAGCGCCAGGTAATTTTTTAATTTATTTTTTATGATTGTGAATTTGGTTTTACTCCAACACATGCTGGAGTTCCATCAGACAGTTCAAGCCCTCACTTAGATAATTGAGGTGGAAAGAAGCCCACTGATTATTGTGAAAAATAGATAGAGATCATGACGATGAAAGAGAGATCAGAAAGGAGGACAAGGACAGAAATGGAGAGCTTCATGGAGTGCTTTAAACCAGTCTAATGGGGGAAGCCTCAAATGATTTTTGCTATTGATTATTGATAATCACACCCACGCACCCACACGTGGACCATCCACCAAGACACACACATATTATACAAACCTGCACATTGAATATAGATGCTGTCTTTCAGAGGAGCTATACTGTGACACCCTGTATTTACATCCGTCCTCTAAAGGTGCTGTGCGAGCTTATGAAATGCAATAGGTACAGATCATTTTTCATCAATGAAAAAATGCATGTATTTATATATATAGATGCTGTTAACGACTGTGTGTCTTTGGCAATAACCATAAACTAAATGTCACTGTATACCACCGGTGTGTGTGTGTGCCCACCAAACACTCCTACGTCTTTTTTCAGCAGGTCCAGCTGCTCTATCTTGCTCCCAAAAATAGAGATGAAGAATAAGAATGGAACTAAACAGAGTGGGTTAGTTGGGTTGTGGGTGTTTGTGTGTTAGCAGGGATAGGGGGAGAAGATTAACATGGGAAGACACGTTGTCCATAACTGTGGGTTTAGTGAGTAAGTACGTATATGTATATTCATGTGCAGAATTCAAGCCAGGCCTGTGCATACTGTAGCAGAAGTTATGATCTTCTGCTGACTTTGTTATAGCCCCTACAGTCCATGTCAGTCAAGTTCAAGATGAAGACCACAGTCACTGTCATGTCTGAGCCTGTTCTGTATGTGTTTTCAGCTCTCCAGGCAATTTCTGAACTGTAAATGTCACATCGCTGTTGTTGAAGTCAGAGAGATTATGTAGTGAGAGTATTAGATAGATGATGAAATTATTTATGAATCTCAAATAATTTACTTTCTTCTTTGGCAGAACTGTGATTTTGCATACAAAAAACATCTAAGCTATAACAGACACAGGCTTTGAAATTGCCTAATCCTAACCTCTTTTGTCATATGTTGAGAACTTCTGTACTGTATATCTTCAAAGTGTCAGACATCAAAACTGTATTTTTAAGACGACATTTTCTGTGGCCTCTTTTCATGAGCAGTGTAACCAGTTTACTGTCACCAACCTTGACATCTTAAAATGGTAAAGGTAATAATGCAGCAGTTCCCCCCAAAACACTTTTAGGAGCTTCTATTATTGCTTTTATTAGGTGCAAGTAAAAAAGGGGGCGGAGGGTTCTTGATGTAACATATGTCTATCTGAGAATAACTGAGGCCCTCAGACACCTGGGCCCCCAGCATGTGGCCTGTCGTTGTCAGATCAATAGATCATTTTTCTATGTCCCATGTGGCTCATTGTGTTCTGACTGTGCACACGTTTTAGGCCTCTGATGGAGCAATGGCTATTCTGAGGCAACACACAGCTGTTGTCAGCTTCACTTGTTACACTGTCAGTGCACACACTTGATGCTTTGACATACAGATGGGTGTTGTGAGTATGTGCCCAGCGGAGGAATGGGGCCTCGTTTGAGGATTTACCCACTTACTGTGTGTTTGTCACTCAAAGAAGCAGTGATTTTACAGATTTGCAGTAGTGGTTGCTGCCATTTTCAGTTTCCTTCCCCCTGTCTTACGTCCACACAGTGTTTACGTTCCTCCCCTGGCACATCTTAAATACATCTCAATTTTCCCAAAGGGGCCATTCCCATCTCAGCAGGCTTACATCGGCTCCCTCTATTCCCTTTGCAGTACCTCCATCTGTCCCTCTCGCCCTTGCTTCCCTATCTATGACATTTCTCACAGACATTTACAGGGAGACCTTTGTGGACCTTTCTGTGCTAGGCCACTTATAGTGACTGTACACTGCTTTTCAGACAGTACGTCAGAATCATCAGGGAATTATGCTCACCAACTGCCACCATATTCTCTAAAGGAGTCATCAGCCATCTCAGCACTTCTGCATGACTCCCTCCACCTCCTCCTTTATTTCCCCTCACTCCACACTCCCTTCATCTTCTTGATCATAGGCTTCTAAGGGACCACAGATCCCACAGGTCTTGAAACTAACAGGTACAAATATGCTCATTTCACTCTGTGTAACAAGGCTAGGCTACCTGTCTCTGAATGTGTGGCTGTGTTGGTACACATGGGTGTGTTAGAACTTGCATCATCTTGCCGTAACGTAAATATTCACGTCACTGAGTGGAAGTCATCTCCTCTGTGTATACACACCTATGGATTGTCCTTTATTATGTTTTCAGCTTTGTCACATTAGTACCCATGGATGCACCTGCTAGTGTGCATGTGTTCATATATCCCTTTGTCTGGAATTAATTGAGTGTGTAGGACTGTAATGGTGTATGTCAATGTGCAGTCTAATGTTTGGTGTGTTAGTGTGTGTGTGTTTACCCTGGTAAGGTGACATCGCTTCTGTCTACTGCCTGTTTCCCTGGAGACTGATTGCAAGGAGGCATCGTTCTGACAGGGAGAGACCCCCAAGGCTAACTCATTACTACACACTTACATACACACACGTTTGTATTCATCACCAGCACATGTAGTGAGCAACTTATCATTAAGAGTGTGACGTGTCAGTAAACAATGTGTATTTGCTCCTGCATCTATGTCAATAAAGGCGAGGTGGGGACAATCAGGGGAAGACCTTCATCTAGATACTACCTGGTTTGGAGTGTGTGTGTCTGTTGTGTGTGTTGTTCATTTAATGCTATACAGATTGTCTGGTTGTGTGCCTGTGTCAGCCTGCTGATTGAACTGAAGAAGCTCAAAAGCTCATTATCTCTGCATGCTGTCCACTGAGCCATTGATCAAAACACACTAATCACACACACAGCTGGACAAAAAGAAACACACATTCACACACATTTGTGAGCACAAGTCATGGATAATACTGCTAATATGTTCTCTAGTCATGGGTAGAACTATTCAGCCCCTGTTTTACATGTCTCCCATAGTTGAATCCTGTATTATTTTTTTGGTTTTCCCCATTTTAATTCTGGATTGTTTTAGTAGACATTTAAGAAGATATATAATACCCCAAACTGCACCTCTATTTCTTACTAATAAAGCTCATCATGTTGTCATCTGTTTAATCAATACACAAATAGAAAGTACTTTTTTAGGGTCTCTACTGGTTGCCTGGCAACCTGACAGCAATAATAAGGCAATAGGATGTCACCGAGGCTGGCTGTTCTTCACTAAGAAATAGTAATAGTAAAATTGTTCGCAATTGTATAAACATAAATTTCAATACAACTTTAGAAGTTGTGGAATAATTTAAACAAAAGCAATGATTTTTCATTTATTTATTTATTTATTTACAATAGAACAAAGAATACAAATGAAATGTTTAAACTCAGAAAATGCAACATTATAAGAAAAAAGAGAGATAATTGAGGGGGTTTTTTGTTTTGTTTTGTTTTAATTTTGAGGCAACAACACATCTCTGAAGAGGTTGAAAACTGTGTCCAGATGAAAAGAAATGTGAAAGACAGTTTGCATCTAAAGAAGTGGTGGCTCATCTGGCGTAATGTTAGCACTTAGTTCAGAAGTCTGCATCTCTGATGGTATGGGGATGTAGTACTGCCCATAAAATGGACAGTTTGCACATCTAGAAAGGCATCATCCATGCTGAAAGGTGCATGTGGGTTTCATTGCAACATATGCTCCCATTCAGATGGCAGCTTTTTTAGGAAAAGATTTACATATTTCATTAAAATGATGAAAAACTGCATACTGCATCTATGAAAACAGCATGGCTTTGTAGCAGAAGAGTTCAGGTGCTGAACTTGCCTGCCTACCTACAGTCCATACCTTTCACTGACTGAAAATATGCAAAGCAACATGAAATGAAAACATATGACAAAGACTGAACAAGTAGAATCCGGCCCCAGACAAGAAATTGACAACATTCCTCTCCCAAAACTCCATTAACTGGTCTTCTCACATCCAGAAGGTTATGAACTGTTGTTAAAGGGATAGTTCGGGATTTTTGACATGAATCTGTATTTCATCCCCTCATCAGTGTAGTACAGCCACACTGACTTACCCCCGACAGTGTCCTGTGAGCCCAGTTCTGGTCCGGTTTTGGTCGCATCGAAAGTAGTCCGGCAAGTTTTCGGGGGTCACTAAAATAAAACATTTTTCTTCTAAAAACAGCATGTGTTCAAAAGAGTGATTTATTTGCATCACAAAACCAATCTTGACGAAAAAGTCACACCTCATAATCACTTGGCCCTACTTTCTTTCTCTTCGTATCTCTGCGCGCTGCCGCAAGATGACAGCTAGTTTACCTGTTTCACCGCTGAAAAAAGTTGTTGACTAGTGTGCAGCAGTCAGCAGAATGACAGCCTACTGATAGTAAATGAGAGAAAGTAGGACCAAGTGATTACGAGGTGTGACTATTTCATGGACATTGGTTTGTGATGCAAATAAATCACTTTTTTGAACACATGCTGTTTTTAGAAGAAAACTTTTTATTTTAGTGACCCCCGAAAACTTGCCAGACTACTTTCGTTTCGACCAAAACCGGACCAGAACTGGGCTCACAGGACACTGTTGGGGGTAAGTCAGTGTGGATGTACTACACTGATGACGGGGATGAAATACAGATTCATGTCAAAAATCCCGAACTATTGCTTTAAAAGAAGAGGCGATGCTCCACAGTGGTAAACTCTGTTTATACCACCATACCATCAAATTTAATACGCCCTTATTTTTATTTATTTTTTATTTTTTTCTTTAAATGGGACTTGAGCTCATGAAATTAGCACATCATTTCAGTAAGATTTTTAGTGCTTTATATACAGTATCCCAGCTTTTTTGGAACTAGGGTAGTAGTTAATGATATACATAGTTTTTTCAGTTTACCTCCAGTCTGTATACTAAGTTAAGCTAATCGCTAATCTCTCCAGCTCCATTGTTTGACATAACAGTGTTTTCTCATTTTGATAACCAATAAACAGTTGTTTATTTTCCAAAAATATCACACTGTTCCTTTAAATGGTTACGAAACATCCTTCTCCAAGCACTCAAAGCTGAGTTTAATGTTGCTGCATAATTAAGCTTTGCAAACGAGTCTCGGAGGCATCCAATTATATTGTCTAGTTAAAAATTAATATTAACTGTTGTACACCTGCTGGCCAATCAAAACTCCAACACAAGAGAAAACCAAACACAAACAAGATACATTTGTTTACAGTTGAGACAATGTCAAAGTAAGTGATGTGGAACCAGAAGAAATAAAATGCTTTTGATAGAGAAAACAGCCAGTGGACAGTGGAACAAAAATATACCAAGACAGGTGAGTGTGAGGAGTTAAAGCGAGGCACATTTCACTTTACTGGGTGTCCAAACTGTGCATTTAAACATATGCTGCTGATATCCAAGTCTGCATTTTTCTCATTAGCACAACAATGGTGGCTTCTTTTGCACCTCGTTTGCTTCAGTGAGTACAAATGAGATGTTAGCAGCGAGGAGAGACAGACAGGAAGAGGGAGTCTGTGCAAATACAGACCAAAAGACAGTGAAGCTTTGGGCAAGTTGGTAGAGGAAATCAGTGGAGAGCCAGAACTAGATGGTATTTTTTTTCTGGTGTTGTGCAGTGGCCCATAACCACACTGATATGAGCAACAAATGAATAACACTCACTTTCATGCACTCCTATTTGTGTGTCAGTATGTCTGTGCATTTGTGTTGATATATGTGTTACATACAATGTAGGAAAGGCTCCCAGTCGTAATATTTAGTCCTTAGGTTTTAATAATTATAAAAAAGAAGAAAATTCAACAGAGCAGACGTTAGTGAGGATTAACAAAGTAGACGTGTGTGTGTGTGTGTGTGTGTGTGTTTCTCAAGTGTGTGATGGTGAATTAATACCATTAAGGCCATGAAGCACCTACTGAGACACTAAGTAGGTACAATAGCACACTAACACACTCTATTTTCCAGGAGGCTGACTTGCAATATATATTCATGACCCTAAAATGCAATGTAGACACTACTTAATAACAACATGAAGGAAGCACTGAGTAATGTGTGTCTAAATGCAGCATGTAGGCTCAGATTAAGAGCATGTGTGACGATAAATGTTTGCCAGCATCCTGTGTAACAGCTGAAATGTCTGACGTGAGATCCTGCATTCTTACTGTAGCTCAGCTCCTCTGCTGAATAAGGACGGCAGGCTGTGTTCGTCATGTGACCTTGTGCTCGACAAAATGAATGCAGTTTGTTTTGTGTGTGTGCGTGTATTTTATTCTGAAATGCAAAATGAAGCCCTTGAACTGATGTAGACAAATGAAGCAATTTACAGAGTGTGGCTTTTGGAAAACAAAGTACTAAAATTTTGTTTCTGAAGCTTAGAAAATGACTCAAGATAAATGTTTTGTTTGACTGTTTATCCCTGACATTTTGCATCTATGTGCAGGATCTTTTTTGTCAATATTTGACAATTACAGGGTGAAAACGCTGCTGAAATAGGACCATGTTCATTTAAAAATTAATGAATAACACTAAGAACAAAATTCAATATCTGTTGAAAGATGAGCTGTGTATTTTCAATCTTACTGTTATTCTGTGTTTTTATAGGCACTTTAAGTATCTAAAAGTCAGTCAGAAAAATATACAAATATAGTGATGCTTTAAATCTCTTTGTATGTTGGAAAAATTAAATGCAGCTACTGTATGTAGATAATGACACCTAGTGCTTAAAAATGTGAAAAAGAAGCAGATGCTGCCAACAAATAATTGTATTTACTCAGTCATTATTCTCTTTATCTCATCCTTCTTGGCCTTTACTCTACTGACACATAAACATAACTTGATGAGATAAAATTTGCATATACACAATAATTTAGCAATTGAAAGCAAATAATGACAGTGGATGAAAGGTCTTCCTTGTCAAAATGTTATTTGGGTTATATAAAGATGTCAGAACATTGATGCAATAATTTGAGAAATACTTATCAACAAAAAAAGAAAAAAAAAAAACCCTGCAAAAATCAATATGTTCCATTTGTACTGTATTGTCTGTGAAGTCCTTGGTTAGGTAAGTTTCTCCAGTGAGAGTTACCTGCTGCTACAAAGCATCACTGTTGCTATGGTTACTTGTAGTTTAACATAGCCTATGCACAGAATTAAAAGGGTGATTAAACCAATGACTGAAACCATGACTGAGGTGTCATCAGTCAGCCAATGTGTCAGCATTCATTTATTCATTTATAATCTAGAAACCATGCATCCTCAGTCTGTTTTTTAAGGATTTCTTTCTCAGTTGTATCGCCTTTGATCTTATACCTGTGCAGTTGTGTCTGTGTGTAGTGTAAATGTTCCAGCGTGCAAATGTGTTCATGTATATGTGTGAACACATGTATTTGATAGCTCTGGGTGTGCGAGGTGAGGGGGTTAAAGAAGTGCTGAGTTCTATTGATCAGAAGTTCCCCAGTGCATTGATTATAAGCCCTGTGAAACCAGACAAGCAGAGGGTTTTAAGATCGACTGCAGAGTCATATTGACGGGTGGAGTATTACCACGGTACTTTTGCTCAGTGTTTGAAAGTCTGCTTTGCAAATGTTAGTTCATATTGTCTATGCTGAAGAAGTGCCACTAATGTACACTTGCCTTTTTCACAGAGGACTGACAGATGACACAGTTTCACATCAGGAATTTTCTCCAAGTTAAACCAGAGTTCTCACAGAGTCATTTTATGCGTGTGACATTAGGGATGTATGACTTTGAAAACCTTTCATTGCCATATTTTTTTTCCCCTTTCTTCCTTTATGAAAAAATAACCAGTTTTATCACATGATCTGGTTCACTAAAGAATTAGTTATCCTACAAAGATTGGGGTTCATTGGAGATTGCATCTGCATAGTGTACATCTTTACAAGACTTGACATGACTTTTTATGGGAGTTTTTTGAAGTACAAGCCATCGTTTCATGTGAGTGTTGTGAATACAGTGAATGAACACTGTTTCAATCACCACGAAGGCACTGAAATAATTCCATACAATTGATGTTGCTTTTCTTTTTGCAACCAAATCTCCTGTCTGTTGCTCATTCTTCTGGTTGTGTTGGACACCAAGCAGAGGCCGACAGACTTCTGTTTAGAGCCAAAGAAGGTGTAGCGTCATATTCAGGTTGATTGGCATGACATGACACTGTATGTCTGATGACTGAACTATAACACATGCACACATCACAAAGACGATTCTGAAATGACATGTTGTGCAGTATTTGCCAGTTAATTGGTCATAATAAAAAGAACACACACAAAAATGGGGATTATAGCTCTGTGACCTCAAATGTCACTGAATTCTTTCCACAGCAGATCTATGAACATGATGGGATCAATTAAAACACTTCTTGGATCAGTGAAAAAAAACCCAAAGAGCTGTTCTTGGAAACACCACTCTATGAATTTTACATAGTAAGGACTTTTTATGCCATTATAACCTGAAAGATGACCTGCACACAAAGCAAGGTCAAAGGTCAGAAGTAGTATGGACCCTGGAGACAACATTACCACAAGCAACCATCCTTACCGAGCTACCTTTAAATAGATGCTGAATAAGACACTGATGCAAACTGTGAAGGCTCCCTGGGACAGAAGAAAAGACAAGGGTGGTTACATAGAAAAGATACTGAGCCATTAAGTTTCAAATGGAATGGGTACAAACAAATTTTAGAGTCAAATTTTAAAGGTGTAGTCAATAGTAATCCCAAGTCCTGAGAGATCCACAGAAATGAGGTGATGAGAGATAATGTATTTTAGCCACACAAAGGCAATCAAGTACAAAAGTTGTTCAAATTTTGATGTACATATATATATATATATATATATATATATATATATATGTATGTATGTATGTATGTATACACACACAC
>JAPSES010000228.1:7699972-7712865 GCA_029822895.1 Maxillicosta whitleyi
GGGGGGGGGTTAGCACCGCTACCAGATCCCCAAACTTCATTATAGAGACCACTTTATTTATGCCTGTAAGTGCAATTATATCCACCAGCATGCCACACAAAGCAGAAAACAGCGACAGTATAAACAGTTTTTGAAGTAAACAAGTGCTTGTGATGATTAAGCCTTAAATTATAAGTAGATGAAGAATGCTCCTTAAAGTAGTTCAGCTTTTCTTAGAAATGCTTTGCTCTAAAGTAAAACTGATATCATTTCATCAGTGTCTGTGTCTGTCCACAACAGAGGAAGTACAGCTCATGCACCCACATTGTTTGATTGGGGGGCCGGGGATAGTTATGGTTTAGATACCCCACTTTATGTGTTTTCCTCATACAGTCCCCACAATCAGGTGATCGTATTAAAGCAGCCCATAACAAACTGGACTGGACTGTTTTATTAATTTCTTTTATTGGCAAAAAAAAAAAAAAAAAGTCGTACATTTTTTGAGTGGATTAATTCACAAAACCAATCACAGTGGCTTTGATGAAGTTGGCATCATTTTCCAAAACCCTTTTTCCACTGCAGAAACTTTACCAGGTACTTTTACTAAATTACCTAGGTAAAAACTTGCCCTTGGCCCAAAAAACTTTCCCTGACTAAAGTTCTGAGTAGGGGAAGGATAGGATTTTCAGATTCCCCAGAATTCTTGAGGGGCGGGGCTGTGTGCTGAAGAAAGCTGATTGGTGGAAAACACTTGCACTCTTCTACACTTTTGTTCAGCTAGTGTTCCACTGCAAACTGATTTATTCCATTTCTACAAGCTTCACTTCCTTTGTGTTTTGATCATTTGGAAAATGGAGCAAAAGAAAAAAAAGTTATGAGAAGTGGAGGGACCACAAAGTGTATTTGCTCGCTCCTACAAGTGCCTTACAATAATCTTTGCATCCATCCAAATACACTCTGGATAATAAACCTGGACTTCATCAAATATATTTGACAAATACACTCAAAAGAAAAGGTTCATTTCCAGGAACTTTAACATGCGGCAAAAACACAAAACTCACAGATTACCAGGAATTATTTTACACAGGTAAATAAATTCCTGGCAATAAAAGTTCATGGGAATGTTAATGGGAAAGGGGCTGTAGTAAGGTGTTAACACAATCCTTAGGTCACTGGTTTATATCTGACTCAAGGACTGAATGAACCAACGAAAGAAAGAAATGAGTGAATGAACAAACGAATAAATGATTAAATGTTAACACCAATGTACAAAATATATATGTGGATATAAGATGAATAAGATTTGACTTCATTTTGGAGGAAAATCATCAGATCAGTTGGCTGTAAAGTTGTTGAAGTAACAAATAATGAAAAGAGTAAATACAAAAAGTACACACCAGTAAATCTGGGAAACCAGGTCATCTCACTCCATGATCTGTTCAGTCATTGAAGATGCCTCTGCAGCTTCATCATGACTCCAGTTGTAACTGTCTCTGCTTTCAATACTTTTTTTCCATCTCACTCTCAGTGAATAGGTTGAAATGCAGAGGTGTTGATCATTTGTATCATGTGCAATGAGTCAATTTCACTCGTTTCTTTACTATCTTTACCACAAGCTACAACGTCCTTAACCTGTAGAATTATAATGTAAATAGAGAAACAGCCTATGTGCCAGGGTTGTTGTCATTCAGATGGGGTCAAACAATTATTGCCCCTGCCATTAACCACTCTTTAGACAAATTGCTTAATTGTTTGACATAGAGAAAATGCATTTAACTTCTAATTGTGTAGAAATCAAAGCCTATGATGCAGGTTTCTGTAACAGAACAGCCAACACTATATCAGCCTTAAATTTATCTTATATGCTGAAACTATTTGTTTATGAAACAAATGCAAATACAGTGACAGAGTGCAGGTTCACAGAGTTTAGAAGTGCCCCAAAACTGTTTGTGTGCATGTTAATCAGACACTATACATGTGCTTATTACATATGCATGTCATTATACGCATGTTCACTTTATAATTCAGTACGTGCCTGCTGGCGCTGAACTGAATAAGAAGTACCAGTGTTGGTTGGTTGGCTTTCACCAACTCATGTAAGAAGTGATACCATGGAAAAAGCCATTGATTTAATGATGGTCTCATTCTCAGATTATGACACACGCTGGAACAGGATATTACAAGTACATACATATATAGATGTGTGTGTGTGTGTGTGTGTATACATTTGCACAGGCTTAGAGCAAAGTCAGTAGAGATCAGAATGATGTTATCATGATGCTGTTAGGTTGGGCTGACATTTATACTGCCATTCTCTCTCTCTTACTGTTCTCTCTCTTTCCACATTCTTTTATCTCGTAGTACTTTTTTTGTTTACCACCATCAATGTGCTTCTCTTTTGCTTTCTTTTTCCTCCTGCTTCTCTGTCATTATCAGATTAGATCTGTCTTCCATCTCCTCCACTGGGCCTCAATTCAATTTTGTTGTAGAGTTTCACATCGTTTCCTCTTGACTCCTCTCCTCCCTTGTTACTCAGCATTCAACTTCTCACCTATTCACCCTTCTTCTGATGTATTTTAACACTCACACACATTTGTCTTGTTCTAAACACTATCACACTCTCTCTTTTTCACCCCTTTTTATCTCATCCGCCTCTGGTACTTTTTCCTCTCTTGCATATCCCCTCTCTACCCTCTTCTTTAGGACATTTCTCTCCTCTTTTTCCCTCTCTCCATCTTCACTGTCTCTACTAATCGATCACCGGACAGCCCCAAAAATTGTGCACAGCATGAAATAAGGAAAACAATCTAGTCTACAGTGCAGTCCTCTGTAATCATCACACATTACAGATTTCTCTGTTTATTTGCTGCCATGAAATAAGCAAATTTAGGTTGTTATTGACAATTTTCAGTGATTAGCCAGCTCATTACAGCACACAGATAATGATTCTTTATTCTGTAAAGCTAATGAGAACATACTGAATGTGATGTGAACATGGAAGTACACTGTTCATGATTCAAAGGTTTTTGTTATTCTGGCGTCAAAGTAAAAAGTGACAGTAAAGACAGAAGAGACAGGAAGCTGACATAAGAAATGTCAGGGTTGAAGTGAGAACATTGCATTTTTGTGTTGTGCTTAGTCAGCTGTGTGTCAGCTATAGTGACACTCCAGGGTTTGTTTCTCTCAATTTTAATCTAGCAAACTGGAGAATGTAAAGCCAGGCCAAAACATAATAACTAAACAAGATTAGACAGAAGAAAAAAAAAACCTTGACAGTCCTTTTAAATAGTAGGAGGAGATTATAACAGCATGATCCAAATAGAAAGTTTGCACATTTTTACAATGAAATATTTGTTGTGAAAATACACAAGGTTTGAAAAGTAACACATCTCCACTTCTCACTTCAGATTTAGCCCATAGTTTTTATAGCTGTGACAGTAAAGTACAATTCCAATGCAGATAAAACACTAATGCATACAGCTTAGTACAATAATATTAACGTGTGAGGAAAGAGCTAGAAGTGAGAAAAAACAAATGAACACTTTAAAGTCACTTTCCCTAAATGTTAGAAAAGGTCTCCTCGTCTTTCCTCTCCTCCTCTGTGAGCTAATTAAAGCCTTTTTTGTCCTGGTGATGTACGACTGCTAGTTCAGGTGCTTATTGGTGTGCCATGTTCAGTATTGCCAGCTCTGCGAGGCAATTTGCATAAAAGCACAGGATTTCACTGAAAGTGGGCATCAGACCCTGCTGGCTCCACCTTGGTAACAACAGTTATGATATTTTATCTCCAAGCTGTGCAGAATAATTAATTTTGGCTGTTGCTATACAACCTCAAGTGTACAAGTAAGTTGCATGCATTACCTAGATACATAAAGGGTATGTAAAATAAAATAAATCCTGTGAAATGTCATTTGAAATTTAAAAAAAAAACATTTTTTTTTTTTTTGTTTGTTTTTTAAAGCTACAAGAACTAAGTTTCCTCCCAAGTACACAGTTCAACTGTCTGTTAGAATAGAGGTAGTTATTTAGAGGAATTACAACTAAATTAATCAGGTGCCTATAAAGATTTAACTGAACTAAACAAAAAAAAAAAAAAATCAGTTTTCAGTTGTTTTTCAGTTAAAAAATACAGTATGAAATGGCACCAACAGTGTATTGAGATGGAAACAGTATTACTTTCATAGATCTGTAGTTTTTACAGATGAGTTACTTTTATATAGTGTGTTAGGAGGACAGTTTATTTTTTCAATGCATTTTTAAGAATCACTGAAACACAGTGATTGATTGTTGCAACAGTTGGCATCAAATCAAAGACCTCTGGCACCTGCAGTACGAACCCGCACATGTTTAACTTAGTCAGTGGTGTCCATTTTTATGCTGTGGTCTGCTGGGGAGGCAGTATGAAAAACGAGAACCCGACGCAGTTGGACAAGTTGTTGAAAAAGGCTGCCTCAGCACTCGGCAGGATGTTGGATAAACTGGGGTTTGTGGTGGAAGAATGGACACTGAGAAAGGTGCAGGGCATTCTGGATAAGAACAGTCATCCTCACAATACCTTGGCAGGCCAGAGAAACAGCTGCAGTGGATGGTGCATTTTGCTGTTCTGAAGAACTGAACGCTTCAGGAGATCCTTTGTCCCCACTGCCATCAGACTGTAGAACACCTTGACCAATGCTACAAAGTGAGCCAATGGTTCTCTTTCTCTCCCTTCATTCCAAGTCCTCTCATCAACAGGACAGCAAAAAGACTTAAAGCTGCAGGAGCCAAAATAAGGAGCAAAATGTCGACATTTCAAAATACATAATATAATAATACATACATATACATATATACATACATACATGCATAATACAAAATATTTCATCCCTCTGCAGTTCTTTCCAGTCAGTCCAAATCAAAAGACTAAATAAACTGATCTGATGTTGTTTCCCGCTGTTATGAAAAAGTTTGTGTCAAGACACAGAGCAGAGCTGTAGTCACATCCAGGTCACATCTTACAGAATCTGATTTGTAATTACACTTGTCAGTCACATATATAACCCTCCTACTTGTCTGAAAACATCTGTAATTGACCAAAATCAGGGCATCACCAGGTAGATTTTCAGCAGCCTTTCACATCTAGAAGTAGAAAAGTGTCACGTCATCTTAGAACACTTGAATTACAATATTCTCCAAAAGAATATTTGGGGTTTTGCCCAGTGATGCTAAAATAACTTTGAAACACTGTGTTTTTAAACAGGAAAGGCGGGGCTAAGGATCTTTAGGGACCAATTTGGTATATCTGCATTTTTGGGGAATTGTATAGATCACATCATTACTGTATTTTCTGGACTATAAAGCTCACCAGAACATAATCCACACCCACCATATATATATATGTGTGTGTGTGTGTGTGTAAAGTGATATAATGAAGTGAAGTCATGACACCTGAAAATAGTTCAGATCATGCTGGCTGCAGATATTTGACTGTGTTGTAATCCTGGTTTTACATAGATGCTTTGCCAAAGCAATGGCCCTCAACACAATATTAGAGATCATTTTACTTATGTAGAAAAGTGGAGTGGACTATGTCAGATATGTTGAAATCCAAAATATCTGTATTATAAAAACCTATATCCTAACCTATATTATAAAAGTGGCCTCTCTGTGTGTGTGTGTCTGGGGATTCACACAAATTCCAGAAGCTGACTGCTACAGTTTGATATACTAGGAGGAAACTAGCAAAAACAGCAAGTTTAAAGGACCAGTATTTTTGGAGATATTAGTAGTTTTTGAATACAATACCCTTACACTCACGTTGCTATGGCCAGAACACTTTGGCGGTGACTGCTGGACAAATGGGGTACAGCAAGCACAAATACGCAACAGGATAAAAACTGCCACATCTAGAACCTGTGGATCCCCATGGGTCAAGGCACTAGTTTTATATTAACCATGATACTGTGGCAAGATACATAAGACTAGATAATCTGTAGTGGAAATAGTGACATCATAGGACATGTGAAATTTTAGTAGAAAATCACACTTCAAATGGTGCATTTTTGTTTATAACGTAATCTTTTAGCCTGAAGGTCGACCTCCACCCTTAAATATTTGCCTTTTAGTAACTGTGTTCTTAAGTGCTGTGTTTTAAACTTATACTGTTGCATATTATCATTGTGTGTTCCCTCGTACCTACAACATGTTGGCCACTGGACACCTGAATCTTTCAAGGCTGGATAAACTTGACAGTGTAACCATGGTTACATTGCCATATTTCTGCTATGACCAATCATTTTGTGTTATACCTACTTTAGATATCTGAGGTATTCCTGCTAGGATAGTAGTTAAAATTCTGGTATTTCTCTTACCACCATAACCTCAGGAGACATTATGAGAATGCTGTGATTGACTGACCACTCTGCAACCGCACACCATTAGTCTGAGTTAACATTGTACCCAGCTGACTGAGATTGGTCGGAAATAATGGAGAGTGGGAACTGGACTATTATTGATCTAGCCAATGATGAATCAAGATGAACATGCCAAAGACAGAAGTAATCATGATTATCATAGTTCCCTCATGCTCAAAGGGCCAATGAAGATGACACATGATTCAATGGCAATAATATGGTAAAACTGGAGGAGACAAAATCAGGAGAAAATACAGATTTTCCATCTGTAGCCCTCTCAAAATTAAACTACTAAATATAAATAAAGTTCAACAGATGTCTTAGAAAAGTAAAGACACTTTTCAAAGCTTCTGTGTCCAGTTATGGAGAAGAATCCCCCTACCTGTGAGAGGCCGAGCACTGCAGCTTAAAAACTCCTAAAAACTAAAAACCATGTGCATAAAATTATTTCATGTAACATACAGGTACATTAATGTTGTTATGTTCATGTTGTGACAAAAGCTGTGAACTGGTATACGCCATAAATTATATATAATAAATCACTCTTACAACAAAAAGGAATACTTGTGACAAATAAAGATAGAACATGCAATGATATAACACAACAGCATACAAACTACCACATCAAGAACCCTCATGAGTCCCCACAGGTCAGCGCACTAGTTTTAGATTTAGCTTGACGGTGACTTTATAACAAATCCCCAAAGACCCACATGAGAAAATCTCCAGCTGCACAAATAAACAGGTTTAAGTCTTGTCCTCTATAGTTGTTTTCCTGTTCCTTGTCGTCTGTATGGGAAGAAAATATTTGAAGCATTATAAGCATTATAAAGGCTTAAAGTTATGGGTGTGCCCACTTTGAAAGATGGATTATGTTTTGTGTCTTTTTTGCTGTGTGGTTTGATTGACATCTAACTAAAATCAAACCATCGCAGCTTCTGTTTATTGAATAAACTATTGTGAGGGTTCTATGATCAGGTTTACTGATTTTTAATTGTAATTACAAAACTCAGTCTGTTAACATGACAAAACTAGCATTAGCATGAATTCATACTGGATTATATGGTCTGACAGCTAACCTGGTAATTAGCCCATCTAGTGCTAATTAGTGTGTTTACATATTCCACAAAGTAATTATTGCTGTTATTAAACACAACTCTGAGTTAACATTCATTAAGTAGGTGAAATTACATGGAGGTGTGTAACTTACCAGTCTGTTAGTTGTGTAGTCTGTGATGTCAGTAGAGTCAGCAGGTGTGTGTGTGTGTGTGTGTGTGTTGTTGTTGTTGTTGTTGTTGTTGTTGAGAAGCTTGGAAGGGTGATTTCTGTTTACCACAGCATGAAATGGCCCATGTCCTATTTATTTAGTATTTTGACTTGGACTGAGAGGAGAGAGCTGCTCATCTCCTGCAGCTTCGAGAGGTAACCCACAAAAAAAATGGTTGATTTATACGATTTATATACAGCCTGTGGGTCTTAAAATCAAGAATATACAAATTCAAGAGTGGTGTTTTTGTCGTTTTTTCACAATCCAAACTTTTACATACCCACTAGCAAGAAACTTCAAGTCTATTGCTATTGCTCTGAAATAAAAGGACTCATTTTAGCACGTAAACCTGCAAGAAATCTAGACTTGAAAGGCAAAAATTGAATTGTTGTTGAAATTAATCAAATAGAAACTCTTAAGAGACTCAGCGAGAAAGGGATATTTCTCGAGTCCATTAGTGCACTTTAGGCATTAGTGAACGGAGTTATTCAGTTACTTTTGGAGGATTTTAGAAGTAGTTCATTGATCAAGAAGACACTGGCTTGGCACTCATAGCCACTCAAAAACAGACGGATGGCATTAGGAAAACTAAAGTGAGCACCAGTAAAGGCTTTCCTTCTTCCATGCGGACTGTGCAGTCATCTTGTCTTGCTGAATGCTTGGACAGTTATTTGATGATGTCATGTTCTGCAGATTCTGCATAATGTATATCCTCCATGGGACCAGTAATGTAAGAGAGAACAAGACTGAGGTAAACCACTGAACCCTCCAGACATGCAAGACGAATTTCACCTGCTCTTTTCAAGAAATTTTAATTCATAAAATTAAATTTGTGTCTCAGTTGCCCCTAACCATAGTCTTAATACAGTTTGTTTCTCGTATTTGCATTAATTACAGGAAACCCCTGCCCTCTGGTGGGATCCTCTTTTCATTCCCTCGCAGTTTCTGTTTTTAGACTTTCTAGTGGTAAACCCGTCAACATCGTTCCTGCACACACTGAAACTGTGAACTTTCCTCATCACCCACCTTTTCCAACACATTCTTCTCACCTCCATAAAACCCTCTCTCCTTTTTCTTTCCATCTCTCTTGGCTGCATAGAAACAGTCACGGGGGTGTTCCCTCAGAGCTGCAACTGAAAGCGTGTTTTCCTCTCTGCATATTCACATATATTTCTGTGTGAATCTCTGTGTGTGTGTGCGTGCTTGGTTTGGCCCAGTTATCTTCTGTCTGTTCGAGGGATTTCCACGCTGTAGGTCCCAGTCATTTCCCAGAGGTGTGACTGTGTGTAAAAGTATGCATGCATGCTTTCCAGTGTTGTGCGCTTGCCGCGTCGCAGTCTCCATCAGTGATTAGGCCGTCTCTGTGTCAGACTGAGGTTTAGTCTTCTTCCCTCCTGTGGGAAATGGTGAGTTGAAGCTCATCTGCCTGCATCTACCTCTTCTTAGACTCTGGACTCTATCCGACAGGGCCATCTGGATGTGTGTTTGTGTGTGCGTGTATGTATGCAAAATCATCACTGCATGTCTCGCTCACTTGCCCAGCAGAGTCTGTCCAGCAATGTGTCTGGTTCCGTGATGAGAGACATCTGCAATCAGGGACTTAACATGATTACTAAGGTTTGATGACCACGGGAACCGGAAGAGGTTGGGGTGTGGATGGACAGGGAGCAGACCTCTTCTGTTGCTTCAGCTCTTCACCACAAAAAGCATCCTTGAGATGAAGAGTGTCCTCAGATCTCACACCTTAACCTGTGAAGAGATCACAGCCTATTTTTGGTGCTGTCATTTTCACACATTTTTTCTTTTATGTCCTTATTTCCTGCTGTCCTCTTCCTAGTTTTTTTTTTTCTTTGCTTTGCCCTCTTTCTGTCCTTATCACTTTCCGTTGCCTTCTCCTGTCCTGTGGCCTTGGTCTGGTGATGCCATGTTGCGTTAGAATTAAAATAACAACATAAGACACATATTCCATGATTTTCTTCATTTTTCCATTTTGGGTTTGGTCTTTATGTCTGTGTCTATTTAGCTTTGATACTCTTTGACCTTCCTCCCTTTATCCTGTCTGGCAGCGCTGAATGTGTTTGGACTGTATTTCTTTCTTATATACACTACTGGTCAAGAGTTTTAGAACACCCCAGTATTTTCCAGTTTTTTATTGAAATTCAAGCAGTTCAAATCCAATGAAGAGCTTTAAATGGTACAAAGGTAAGTCGTGAACTGCCAAAGGTAAAAAAAAAAAAAAGGTTAACCAAAACTGAAAAATAATGTTCATTTTAGAATTATACAAAAAGGCCTTTTTCGGGGAACAAGAAATGGGTTAACAACTTCAAGCAGTTCTTGACTTGGAGCAAGTAAGCCATTGCTGAGTCAAACATGGTGGAGGAAGTGTGAATGTCTGGGGCTGTTTTGCTGGATTCAAGGGTTGGTGTCCTGTACAGAGTGAAAGGCCCCTGAACCAAAACGGCTCCCACAGTGTTCTACAGTGCCATGCAGTACCCTCTGGGATGGGCCTAGTTGGTCAAGAATATTTGATTTCAATTGTAGAAAGAATGCCACCAGTGTGTTCAACTCTTATATCTGCCCAAGGTGTCTACTTTGATGAGTCAAAATTTTTGAATCCATTTTGATTTGTAAATTGATTCCATGATCTATTTTTAACTTCAGTTGTTTAGTTGTTCTATGCTTTATTTTGAGAGTACACTGAGACATTAAACTGCATAATTTTCAATGAGATTCTGGAAAAATTGGAGTGTTCTCAAACTTTTGACCAGTAGTGTATATACTCAGATCCCACAATCCCCACCTGCTCGCTCCTCCTATCCTTCTTCTCCTTCCCACCCTCCCCCCTCCTTCATTCCCTCACTCTGTCCTGGCAATGTAGGGGCAGTGGCACTCCCATTGACAGATTACTTTCCTAATGGAATTTAATTATTTATCCCTTCCTCATGGCGATTTAGCCAGGAAAAGACCGACAGCAGGAGCATGAGGGAGGACAGAACAGGAGGAGAGGGAGGGAGGGAAGAGGAAGGGAGAGGCACTCGATTCCTCGAGTGGCAAGAAACTGGATCATTTCTGTTATGATTTGGAAAGACGGCATTCAGACAGATGTGGACAGGGTGAGGTAAGGGATGTTGAAAGATGGGAAAAAAGAGCATTAGACAGAGAAAAGAAAAGAGACAGTGCTGATGGAGTGGCTCTGTCTCACACAGACACTGGGAGTAAAGTAGAATGAATGACGATGGTTACAGACACAAAATGTTCTGTGTTTTTTCCTCTCATTCCAAATAAGACAATAATTCTGCTAAGCTGTTTACATAGCTTTATATGTGAATATCCCTCACATATTCCTGTTTACATGCAGTTGTGAATTACCTGATTAAACAAAAGCAAGTTGTTCACTGGTGATGAGTGTGTTCAGTTAGTGAACACAGACTTCCTCAAAAAGGTTGGTGTGATATTTACACATCCCAAAACCTGTTGATATCCAAGTCTTTCCTAATGTTTAAAACTAAGTGTGTTTCTCCTTTTGAGCACAAATGTCTTGTTTTACACTGCAGCTCTACATCAAATACTGACTAGTTAGTTTGTGTACATCTTACACAGCTGACAAGTAAACAAGTGTCACAAATAAAAGTAAAAATAACAATTAAGAATTTCGAATGTGCACGAAGGAAACTCAAACAACCTAAAAAATAAAATAAACTTTTATGAGTCCCACTACAAAAAAAATTATAGAAAAAAAATAGAAAAATAAGCAACAGGATTAATTGTAAAAGAACATCAATATAAAGAGCAGGATATAAACAGTAAACAGTAAAAAATGTATTACATACTGTTTAAACACTCATATTCCACACGAGGATAAGAATGTTTGTGTTGCACAGGTTATGCGCTGCTATTGCAATAAGGAGTTCAGAATCAGTTGTGTTGTCCACACAGACCATGGATGAATCAATCACTATCACAATAGGGAAATATCAGTTGAGTATTACTGCACATCTAAATGAAATCAATGACTATGTTTATATGCACAAAATATTCAGGTTTTTGCCCTTATTCTGAAAAAAGACAGGCCTAATTATATTGCTAATGAACAGGAGTATTCTACTAATATTCCTGTTTACATGCAGCCATGCATACTCTATTAAAAAATAATGTTTTTAATGAGGTGTGGAGGCAGACGTTCCACTGTGTGAACTCATCTTCCCTCTTTTGTTCCTTCAAACAGCTTCAGGTAAATGTCAGCATTTTGATATTTGCTCATATCCATAAATCTGTTTGCAACCTCTGTCATAATGTTAAAGAGTAAGTGTGTGTTTCTGGCTGACCAGAACTCAGAATTGCTCTCTGGAATAGCCATCTCTAATCCAAAAGGGTGTTTAGCTGACTGTAAACAGAGGCTATACGTTGCAAGTAGTAAAACACGGAAGTTGGATTTATGGAATCCTCAAAAGACCAAATGTCAGCATATCCCACATAGCCTCAAGAGAAAATCTACGATTTTGATAACAGTGCAATCCAAAAGGAACATGCTATTTATAATGTTGATGTTAACTTCTGAATATTGCCATAATAATGGGCATGCAAGTGACCTCAGTGACATGTGGTTTTTAGACAATAATGCAATTGAATAGTCCCATGCATCACATTTGGTCCCCAACTCTCTTATATACACATAGAATACATATATTGACATACTTTAGAGGTGTCACACCTGCAAGTACTGACTAAAGGCCAATCTCAGTTCTCAGGTTTAACTCTAAACAAAAAGAAGGAAGTTGGGGTCATTGCAGGGACTTTCACCAAAAAGCAGATGAGTACTTCTGTCCCCAAAATATCATAGTTCTAGAAGGTGGGAGAAGTGTCTTGTGACCAATGAGGCGATGATTTGATTCACTAGACCTGCAAATAAATGTTTTGCTCATGTGCAAGGTACTTAACCCCCCAACTGGTCTACATGGTAGCCCTTTGCTCCAAGTCTGCAGTGTGTGGTGTGTTCCTGCATGTTCAGCTACTCATGGGCTAAGAGCAGAGGGTCACTTTCAGTGTACATTACATATAAACATGTTACATGTGTGGCAAATAATAGATTCTTCTTCTTCATGAAGAATGAAAGTACATAGGTAAATCTTTGCAAGTTGCACGTTTGCAAGAACATAAGTGTAAGACAACCTGTCTGTGTTCCCCTCTCTACCACTACAGTGGCTGTCACACACCTTACACTCTTCTCCTGTCACTTGCTTCGGCCCTGTCTCCAT
>JAPSES010000228.1:7727405-7741061 GCA_029822895.1 Maxillicosta whitleyi
ACCCCCCCCCCCCCCCCCCCCCGCCCCTCTTCTCTGTTTCATTTTGCACATTCGCATGGGATAAGCAAAGTTTGTTTTTTACTCAAATTTACTGACATTATTCCTGGTTATGATGTCAAGGGAAAATATACCCCTTACAGATAATGGTTTAAAGACTGTAGGTGTCATCATCATCTTATCATGTCAGTTGTTGTTCTTCTGAAAGATGTAAGTTTCCTCTCTTAGTGAATACCTTTAACATGAGCATCCTCCATATCCATCCAAAAACGTTAAAAGCTTTAATTTCTCATCACCTCGCCTCAATTTCTCTCACTGCAAAAGAAACAAAAACACATCACATACTCCAGCAAATCACAGAAGCTGCTTGCAGACAGAATAACCCACGGTGAATTTCATTGAAGGAACTACCCTCCCCCAAGGGAACTTTTTCATTTTACATTAACACAGGCAGTCATGGACTGTAGTATGGACAGAAAGCATCTGCAACAGTGACTTGTTACTTAAAGGGTACCTGTAGTGAATTTTCATCGCTAGGTATTTCAAAAGATCACATATAATACTAGGGATTCCATCCATAACTTCCATAACTTACTTATGGCACATTGTCCAGTACTGTGCATGAGTATTAAGTCACTGCTTCATCAGCCAGCCATGGTCAGAGACATGTTGCCTCCTTCACAGGTTGTTCTAGCACCGGTAGTGGCACAGACTCGTTGTATTGTCCGATTAACTGGGTTGTGATGGACTGGTCACTGACTCTGTGCATCAGACACCAGTCTAAGATGACGCATTATCAGCCAGTGTTGGGTTGTGTCCTTAAGAAAATGGTGGAGTGCAAAGCTGACAGCTGCACAAACAACCGTGAACACATGCTTTTTACTCCGTCTCACTCATTGACTGCTGCTTGTTTACTCACACTCCATCACCCGGAATCAACCAGGGTATGTCATTTATGGCTGGCAATGGCTGCTCCCCATAGGTTCTGCCCCCGCCTGTAATTCATATATTAAAAAAGTCCAGTGTGGTGCATTTATGGTGATTTTTTTTTTTTTTTTTTTTACTGAATTTTCACCTCTCTTATAAGTAATATACAAAGCTAAAATTAATGTTGTAAGCATGACCAGTACAAATACACTCAAAAACAAACCACTGCAAAGAAGCTAGCATTTGTGTTCTGTGTCACAGGAATCTTAATCATGGATTTTCAAATGGAGTGACTAATGTCGAGGCTGCAGAAATCTGACAATGGACATGATTTATTTTACCAATAAACAGACACCTTTGACATATGAATTCCTATAGAACTGTCAGAAGTCCTTGCCTTGGAGGAGGAGTTAAAATGATTATAGGAACTGAGGTCCATGGTCTCTAGTTCTGGTGCCATCTGAACGCACAAAAAAATCTGCCTAGGTCCTGTAAAGGTTATAGGAAGTCCAAAATGTCCCCACAGTGCAAAGGGGGCTAGAGATGTTGATTCACTTCACTAATGCATCGACTAATATTATCACATGATGTCTGTTTTCACTTTCAAATATGGTAGATCCTTTATAAATAACAGACATGGCAGACTCACATGGGATTAAGGTAACAGACAACCTCAGCAATTATTAAAATATTTTTTTACAATTATTACCAGAGATCCACAGTCAAAACTAATACCATGTGAATAGGGATTAAGTTGAAGGCAAAGCAGTACAATGTCCATCTTGTTATCCTGATATGACAAAACCTTCAATCTGCATATTCACATACATTATTTATATTAATTTAGCATTACTGTCTAAAATCAGAAATATCCATGTCATACTTTTTGGGGCATAAACACATATAAAAGGAAGGACACCTTTAAACCATAAACATTTAGGCTGAAAACAGTGTCAGCTCTTGTAATCAAGAACTGAGATTTGATTTCAGCTTGACAAAATGGAAATGTTGCTGTTACATTTACTGTGTAAAATAATTCTTATATATAATAATAATTCTTCTCTTAAGTACTCTCGAGTTCAGATGAGGAACATAAGATTAGTGCTTCCTTTGGTGTTGTGGGAAAATTCAACTGGAACAAAATAAAAATGAAGAATGCAGGGGAGAGTGCAGCTCAAGGAAGAGAATGCTGTAATTCTTTGAAGATAAAAATGTACATAATTTAATTGGGAAGTTCAACAGCACTGAGCACATTGCCATAAAACTCGGATTATGTACTTTTTAGCTACAGAAAATTTCCATTTACAGAGTCATTACAGTTAGGATAACAGCACCGTCAGAGCAAATGGGGGGGGAAGCATCTTAGGCCAAATGAAAGGGAGTTCTGAATGGAGCCACAAATATGCACCACCATGTTAGAACTCGAAGAAAAAATAACATTTACAGTATTTATATGTAATCTTTTTTTGGTTGGTTAGGAAGAATTAAGATTTATTTCAGGTTGGAGGACATGGTGTTCCTGCCTAACCTGTCCTTTCAGTGCTACCCCTTCACCCTCCCCAACTACTACATCACACTATCAACCTGTATTGTTGTGACAGAGTGCCATGTTATTTGAGTGAATGAAGGCAGTAAAAGGTCATCTCCTCCTCGCGCTCTGTGTTCTCCTCCTCACACACTGTCTCTCTTTTTTCTCCGTCTCCGATCATTCTCCTTTCACTCGGCCATCTCTCCATCCTGCCACCTCCCCTCTCCTCTGACATTTGTCCTCTGGTTTTTATAAATCGCTTTCCCGCTCTCTTTTTATCTGTCACCTTTTCTCCTTCCCTACTCTCTCCTTTCCTTCATCGTCACACCCTCCCCATCTCCTTCCCTTCACTCCCTCCCCTCTCTGGTCCTTTTCAATTTTTCATACAGTTGAAAGACCCAAGTTTTAAAAATAGCTCCCATATCAAATATGTAGGGTACATTATGGCAGCGAAGTATCTGGGTGACTGAACGGTTAAGATGATCAATAATTTTGGTGTGGATAAAATATCAATGGAGGACCAACTTTACTGAAGTAGACCCCATACTGCTTTTCCACAACAATTGGAAATGTGCAAGTGTGTGTGTGTGTGTGTGTGTGTGTGTGTGTGTGTGTGTGTGTGTGTGTGCACGCATGATGAGTTGACATGCAGTTTATATCAGTCTGTTAAAATTATACAATGTTTCTGAAATCATTAAAGTATCAGTAGTATATGGGGTAACGTATACATCTTCTTTCCTTCCTAAATACAGAATGAGCCTTATGTTATTTTATGCTGTTAGGAAAAAAGTCCAAATGTGTTTTCAAGCTGCCATGTCAAGACACAGGTCCAAAATCCCCCCCAAAAATGACCTACTTTCCCCAACCACTTTTTATTGAAAATATCATGGTGTGAAAGGTAAAGATGCAAAGATGAATTCAGATTCTCTCCACACTGTGGTGATGAGTGAGTCCGTCTTCACTTGGACAAGGTCATGTTATGTAGGTCAGCTCTGGTGAAGCTATAATATTCTGAAGCTGTTCTATAAAATTAACCTCCCAGTGCTGCATTCTTACCATGGAGCTTAATACAGGATATAAATGTGAATATAAAAATGTGTCTGTATTATCAAGGTTGGAACAGAAAGGCCTAAAGGAAGAATAATGCTTCACTACCCATGACGTCAGTCTCTTCTTCTCCATTTTTCCCTCAGAGGTCGCCACAGAGATTCAGATTTGCATATTATTTGGCGGCAGTTTTATGTTGGATGCCCTTCCTGACTCAACCCTCTGTTGTTTTTGTTTGAGACCGGCACAATAAGGCACTGGCTTGTGCCCCCTTGTGGCTACAGATCTAGGCATGTATAGTGTAAAGGGCCTTGCCTAAGGGCAATGAATTGGCAACCTTCCTCACCAAAGTTAGCAGTGTAAACCACTAAATTATTGTCAACATGAGTCCTAAACCATTATGATTGTGTCAAAAAGTAAATCTGTGTGAGATATAAGTCTGTTAGCCTACATGTAGTCATCATTACGTTTACTTAGTGAATTAAACATTATCTGCTTACATTCATAATGAGATTATAACCCATAAATACACTTGCCCAGACTGATGGAGCTGCAGTTCTCTTTCTGTTGAGGATGCAGTTCACTGTTCACTGTTTACAGTTTAGTTTTATTAAGGCGTCCGTGACTGAAGGAGATGAAAATTAATGAAGGATATAAATACAAGCCTGTGAAGATCTAACTCATCTGAACTGAGCACCAATCCTGCAAGATGATGGTGTTCAAAGTATAAAACATATCATTATATTAGACACTTGTGGCATAAGACGAAAATGTGCGCTCTACCTGTCATGTTGATCGTTTGTTTCGTCAACAGTTGGCCAATGTTGCAGTGAATTGTGGGATGGTATCCTGTCCTCTCCTTCGGTAAAGGACAGTACAGTGTATCCTATGCTAATGGGGAAGACTCTTTCCTTTAAAGTTAGAAACATTTTCCAGCTCTCACCATAGTTGACCCTCAGATATTTGTGGGTCATTGAAACTTCTTAAGCAAAAAAGACTATTTTGACACACCCTCAGAGTAGAGCAGTAGATTCATGTCCAGATCACATCTGACAGAATCTGATCAACAGCTGATAACTACAGCTATCGATAACATATTTAACCCCCCCTATCTGACTGAAATATCCTGTGATTAGACAAAATAAGGGCAACTTTCTACAGCCCAGAAAACACAAGCAGATGTGGAATAGATGCAGAAGTATGTGCAAAGAATTAAAATCTCCTAAAAGGTAATTATGGAATTTTTCCCCAATGATGCTTAAAAACCTATCAAGCGCTGCAACTTTAACTGATCTAATCCATCACATGTTGTCAGCTATAAGATTAAAACAAACTCAAGTAGAACCTGGTCATCAGAATATAAAGTAGTCATTGTACTTTCAAACTGTGGATATATATAATCTCAATGTAAATTGTCATTGAACGATATGCAACATTTATGTCTTTCCTCTTAGTTGTCAGGATATGATAAAGATGGATGGTATACATAAGATCCTGTTTGCCTGACTTGCATAATTTACACATCCATACATATAGTATAATTTCAACATTTTTGTTTCTGTATGAAAAAATTAACAAATATAGTAAACATATTTTTTTGCCGTTTGCCGTCAAAATGTGATGAGTGAAAAGTTTAGAATGCTTGATTTCATAATCTACAGTGTACAACAGAAATAAAATCATTAGAAAACATAAACAAAATGTGTTTTTTCATACAGTATTATGAACAGATGTGGACAAGAGTACCAATAACCACAGCATGCTTTTCAGATTATGATATAAAAGTGTTTCTTATCAAGGTTAGAAACAATCATAGATTTGCTTAAATTTCCAATAAATACATCCAAATAAAAGTCTTCTACTAGTGTCCATTTTAAAGTGTGATCAGTGATTATATCTTAAGAATTACTACACTGTTTACATGTGAGGTCTATTTTTGAGCAGTTAGCACTCTCTCTAGAAATGTTAAGATGATTAATTTTTGTCTCAGAAATTATATGCATCCATGGTTTGTTGAAATATACAATCACATAATTGTATTCTGGCGCCTAGGCTGCAAACGGAATGTCCTCTTTAATGCAGGGAATCACAAATTAAATGAAGGCATCATCAGATGGAGGGGAGGGGGAATAACAGCTTCATTCAACACAATAGAGCGCACTTAGTGACATTTTCTTCAAAGGGTCTTGGGTTTATACGGCAGTAATTGTCTCCTGCCCTCTATTACTGCAAGACCAGTGATTGAAGCCGCTATATGCACATTGATTTACATGACTGGGGCCATTCTCTGCCGTCGTCATCACAAGACAAGGGAATCACTCAAGGCTTTATGATGAATAATGCAAGAACACACTCTATATCTTGTCATCATCCATATGCGCACACACAGTCACACAAATGGAAAAAAAAGCACACAGATTATGTTTTCCACTTAAGTCAAATGGTGTTTTGTCCCTTTGGATGGATTAACAAGACTGTCAATTAAAAGTCAATCGTTGCAGCTCTGCCCATGTTTCATGTCCTAATCTGGACACATTAACCTAAGCATTTCACTAGGCGTCCATATCCCACAAAGGTCATATTAGTGAAAATATAGTGTAGAGTATTTGACAGTTTGTGACACATTTGTCTAAAAATGTTCACTTGCAGTGGCTTTGAGTGTTTTCTCTTTTCATCATCGCATTTCACATTTGAAGACATGCCTGACAAGTCTGAAGTTCAACTCTTGTGTGATAAAGATTGGAGACAGAGGACTTTTATCAGAGGAGAAGACATGCTTTTGAAGTTCAACGCACAGGGTTGATTTTCATGCTATATTCAGTGAAGTGTTCTTCTCTCCTTTGATAGGATTAACATAGACACTTAATTAAACAAGAGTTAACATAGCCTCTAAGATGATCACGTGTGTGGTTCTGAGTGCTCCTTGATGTTAGGACTTTTTGTTTTAATAGTGAGTATTTAGACTTCAGGCTGTTCTTTATGTTCTAAGACGTTCTCAGCAGTATAAAATTAGGACATGATACTTTAGGCTCCAGGTGAGTAGTGTTATGTTCTTAAACACACAATCTAGGGTCAGTATTTCCACTTGAACATTTTTAATCTTGTCACAAAATTGAAGATGTTGGGTCTTTCTTTAAGTTTGTGACCTGAATGTATAAATTCCGAGCTGCTTTAGAAGTCTCTTAGCACATTCAGAGCGTCGTCCTTTCTGAATATTCAGAGTGTACTCTTGGCTCCGACCATGAAGGAGGTGCTGCGTAGCTTTCCAATGTTTACACCATGAACCAAATGGGAGCAATCTAGCCCCCCTAAGATTTCTATTACACTAGCTTACATTCTACATGGTAAAAATAACTTCTTCCGGCAGCCTTTTAATTTACACACAGACCAGATGGATCATTATTAGCGCAGACGTATTGTGACAAAGACGAAAATGAATTTGACACTCTCAGCATGTACATATCTCTGATGTTTTTCACTTCCTCCAACTGAACATGAGTGTACTCTTCCTTTTAATGGGTATAGATTGATTGATGAGTGCCCCTTCTGTTCTAGTATGGACTCAGGAGACCAGCAGCTGCCATTTAATATTTCATTAACTGATTTGTTCCATTGGTGTAACCCAAATACATGCTCTGCTCTTGTTTTAGATATCTAGATCATCATATTTTCTTATGTTGCAGTGCATGTATGACCCTGTTTGTGTTTATGTATAAGTCTTGTCTCTTTCCTTTGTCTCTGTGCCTGTGAGGGGAAGGTCAGAGAAGGTAAGGGCACGTGTCTCTGTGGCACATGTATGAGGTGGGAGGTTGTTGTCAAGGTAATTGGTCTGTTTTTGTGTTTGCTGCTCCACACTAGCTTAACTGTGCCTAATTACGAATTGCATACACTGGTCATTAATGGTGTTTCAAGTTGGAAGAATCAGGAATTCCTTGGTGTCTGACGTCAAGGATCATTAGAACAGTATCTGTGCTGTAAGGGTAATGTTGTAAATGTTTTTCAATATGGGTTGATTGATTCACACTCGCAATATGTTCCATATTAACATAGATAGCATAGTATGGGCGCATTAACAGATGTCGCCTGTACCTGCCATAAGGTGTACTGTGTAGGGGAAGTGCCAAAACAGATCTTTGACCCAAACCAGCCATATGGCCCCAACATGGTCCCCTAAGTGCAGGCCATATGGTTCAAGAATGGCGGCTGCTGTTTGATTCCTTATGGAGCACTTCAGCATCTCGCATTGACTCCATTTATGTTTGTCAATGGAGTTGCTGTCTTTGCCTCAGTTTCTACAGCATCTCCCATGTGGAGAGAAAAAGAGAGAGAGGCAGCAGTGGGGGATTAACTGTAAAATGCAAACAGTCTGGTATCAACAGTCCCTATTATTTGGACGTGGAGCAGCCTCCAGGATTTAAATGAAGGGGAAAGTTTTAGTCCTGTCTAATTAAGGCTGTGCAACAGGCTCCCACTGTACTGCTGCACAGATGTTGGGAGATTGTGTGGAAATGTCCACGGCAAGCTGGCAAGACAGACACAACATGCCATCATACATCACATTCCACTTGCCCTGCAGTGATTAATCAACTGATAAATAGCAATTCGACATATCAGCTTACCGGTGGGTCTGTAGATATCAGCAGTATTAAATGTGCAATCAAGTAACTTTGCCCATAATTAAAACTAGAGGAACTAAGTTTTCTCCACTTCTAATTCAAATTAATGAACACCTATAACTGGTTCCTGAGGAAACAGAAACAGAAAGACATTATTGTTTATTGTCCACAAGTCTTTATAGTCTAATACAATTGCCGTGTTTCTAGGAAATGAGTCCTGTTTTTTTTTTTTAAGAAAAATAAATTTAATATGCATGTTTTTTAATGAAAAAGTAGTCTGATTTTAATCAAAATTTGTCAGCTAAAAGTGAGGTAGATTGAACTGGAAACTAGATAAAACAGGGTGTCATATATTGCTTTCCATATTTTTAGAGCCAACTTGCACAACTTCTTAGAATAATTGATTGAATTAATTAAATATATTAAATGATGGTGTTTTTAGACTTCTTCAAGGGTATGTGTTCATTCCATTGGCAAACTTTTTCCTCACTACAAGACAATTTGCTTACATAAAGGATATTTAACTTCTTTCTAGCACTGTTATTTTTACAGTATATGCATTAGAGACTTAAAATTTTAGTGTAAATGTACATCTAAAAAGAACAATAAAATATTATGTTAAAATGTCAGGGCCCCACTCACAACATTTCATGGTTGTGCTGCTTTTTTTATGCTGTGTACAGCTCTGTCAGTGGCTGTTTTTGCACATGGATGGGAGTTCTGTAATCCTGTTGATACACACTGGGAGCTAAGCCTCACAGGAACAAGCAGGGGGATAGCAGGGCTTACTCAAGACTCTAGTCCTAGATCTACTTCCAAATCACTTCTGCTATTTATTCTTGAGTTTATATTTGTGAGATATACATGGCATAAATTATACATATCTCAACATCCATATCTTGAGTGTTGTGTCGGTATATTGTTTGACTATACAGCTTGACTAATAACATTATATGTCGTATGAGTCAGTATACATGAGTCCTTATATATGATCTGTAGTACTTGAGATTAGCTCTTTTGACTTCCTCTATGTCATTGAAAACACATCTGCAAGGCCCAGGGCTTCCTACTCTCTTCATCTACAGCCAATAGTGTGTGTTAGTCTGCATATGTGTGTGTAGGTGTGTATGTGCATGAGCAGTCCTTGACTGCGGTGGATGGGTGCTGATTAGCCAAGCTGCCGGGGTCTTTTGTGCTCCTCAGACGGGGGTATAATTGTTCTTTGTTCAGTGCTCAGCATCTCTTTGAAGTCTCTCATTCAGTTTGTGTCCTTACAGATTCTCTCTCCCTTTTCCGTTCTCTATGGTATCCACCCGCGCATTTTGCTGGGGTGTCAAACCCCTGTGTTGTAATTACATAGCAACATATTAAAATATAAGTTCATGAAACATACAGTAGCAGATGCAGATATAGACTACAACAAGCCTTGCCCATAAATATCATTCTGACACTGAGCCCTGCACTGACTATTATATTAAATCACAGCAATCTCACATCCATAGTAACAGAAGACTATGTCTGACCAGTAAAATGGAGTATAGAAACAATAAATCTTCTGTTCACTCCTAGCAGCACTGGGCTCACCATAACTGAACAACATCATATATGACATTTCTCTAAGGTTTTCCAAGGATAACAGTTGTCTTTAACAACAGCGACTCGTGCTGCTGTTGTTTCTTTCAGTTGTTGTCAATTAAATGGAAGATTACTGGTTTCAATGAACTGCAGTAGTAATGTGCCGAATTACTTCCAACCAGCAGTGATAATGTTGCCCATTTGAGTTAGTCTAAGATATGGTATAATGTGGCATATACACAGGCCGAGAGAAGAGAGAAGTGTGTATGAGGGAGAGACTCCTGTTGGTTCTCATTGCCAAAACTCCCTAAGGAGCGAGCTGTTTATGCACGCATGAAAACCATTGGCAAGTAAGTTGGTGTGTGTAGTGAAACAGTGAGAATGAGGGCAGCCTCTAAGAGGAGAAAAACTGTGCTGTTTTTTTTCTATTTCTTTTTCCAGGGAGACAATGGAATGAAACAAACCAGAGAAAGACGACAGGGCCAGGCAAACCTGTTGCCTGCTTCAGTTGCCAAGGGCTACCTGTTGCTAACAATATGTGTGTGTTTGTGTGTGTGTTTTGTGTGCGTTTTCTGGGAGTAGATAAAGAACGCAGCAGCTAACGTACTAAGGGAGACTTGGCTCATCTACAAACACACCAAGCTGATGAAGAAGATCGACCACTCGAGAGTCCGCAAACACCAGCGGAAGTTCCTCCAGGCTATACATCAGTGAGACCACACTATAAACACACATGCATACACACATGTGCTGGATACTGATTCCCGAGCTGATGAAGCCTTTGAAATCAGCTGTACTTTCTATCCACCCACAGGTTGAATCAACGCTGATAATCAGATAAAGTGCATGAATCTCTCTCCGCACACACAGACATGCACACAAACACACAAAATGAATCATCTGCTAAAGGGCAGGTTCACTCCAGGCAAATACAGTTGTGGGTCTGGATAATCAGTGCATTGTGTACTATTAGAGATGCTCTGATCATCATATCATCTGTACTTACATTGATAATACCCAAAGAGCAGAACTGTAGTGTGCATAGTTATTCACTTCCCCCATCGTAATGCTGTTGTTTAGCTTCTATATTTAAATATCTACGAGTGAGTCTGTTATTTTGCATATTTATATAATGTTATATCCTCTGTGGAGCATCAAAATTAAGTGGCCCTTAAATTTTCCTTTCCCCTTTGATCTGGAACTGTTCAGTCTTGAGAACATTAACAAAAGTGCCTGAGTCAAAAGAGCTAAGACGGTTTTAATTGTAGTTTAAAGACTAATCCTGTGGCGTGTTGACTGTGGAGGAGAGGCTCATTCTGCAAACACACTAACAGGATGTTTTCTGGTTCAAACTTTGGAGCGAGGCTTCATTATAAAGGAGGAAATCATGAGGTTTGTTTTGTGAAACGCACAGATTAGAAATGGCCTTCAACAATTATTGCATTGTGCTTTGAGAAGCAGTAATGTCCTTTTAATTGAACTGTAGATATATTATTCCCTTTATTTTATCTAATTTCATCCCTGCTTGGTTTATTTCCCAATAGGCCCTGTTCACCTGCAGGATTTTTAATATTAAAACTCCACAGCTTTAGATCTCTGGTTTATTATCATTTTATGTTAATGTATATTTTAACGATATAACAAAAATGTGGTGTTTTAGCAAATGTGGTGTCCTTGCTAAGTTTGTGCAGTCCAATTCAGAGTCACACCGCAGGTAGAAATTAAGCTCAGCCAGGCAAGGTCACCGTTCCACAGTCATGTTGTCTGGACCTGGAGGGATTAGCTCTCTGGACCAACCACTGTGTATTTACGGGGTTTCAACATTTTACATCTGTTTGTGTATTTTATGTGTGTGTATGTGTGTGTGTATCTGTTTGCAGATTACGCAGTGTGAAAATGGAGCAGAGGAAGCTCAGTGATCAGGCCAACACGTTAGTGGACCTCTCAAAGGTAAGACACACACACCAGCAGGACTTGTATGTGTAGTACTTCACACACATAACCAGTTCAGTGTTAGATGATGTGTTTTAACATGCCGTTGCTCCCTCCCAAAAAAAATATACAACAGCATTTCTCCATTTCTATGCTGACCAGCCCGTTTCTGTGGCTTTGCGTCTCCTAGCAACGGAATAAGTGTTAAAACAGGGATGACTGAGTGAGAGAGCGAGGAGGAAATGAGGAGAAGGGAGGGGAGGGCTCATGTTTTTCTGTTACTGTGTGGGTGTCTGAGTGAGAATGTGAGCATACACATGCATTTTTGTCTGTGTGAGCATGTGTGTGTGTGTGTGTGTGTGTGTGTGCGTGTGTGCTTGTGAACGAGAGAGAGGGAGCAACACCGATGAGAGGAAGGAGTGAGATAGTGACTTGAATAAGAGGCACCACACCACGGTTTAGAGGGTGCGTTTTTACGTCTTGCCAATGCATGATGCCTTTAGCATCAAATATTTTGCAATTATGCCATCTCAGTGACTCCATCTCAATTGGCCACTTGTGCATTCACCATGGTTACGGAGGCCAGGATGTGCAAGGCAGGGACACTCTGCTGCTTTCCTTTCATCCTCTCTCTCCTCTTACTTGTTCTGTCTTTCTTCACAATGTTAAAACGCCCACATAGAGACTTCCCTCCAGCCTCTTCCTCATTCCAGCTTCTATTCCCTTTTGGACATTTTTGCTCAGTGTCTTAGTCACCCCTCAGCCTCATGCATTGCCTCTTGCGCTTTTACTCCAGCCCCTTCTCCCTCTTCCTATCTCAAACAATTCTCCTCAAACAAGATGTAATAAAGCAGCCTTCACATACTCCTATTTGCCATCTGTCTACATTGTTCAAAGAGCTCTGTGACTCATCTAACCCTCTCCTGTCCTCCATTAGATGCAGAGCGTCATGTATGAGTTAATGTCAGAGCTCAATGACCGCAGCGAAGACCTGGAGCGCCAGATGTTGTCCCTAGAGCAACGGGTGGAGCAGCTCACCAATGGCTTCAACGCCCTGCCTGCCCATCTCTCCGCCACCCTCAGTGCCCAGCATGCCGCTCTGGTTCACCTGCTCCGAGAACGGGATGCAAGGGATGGTCGGGGAGGAGGTGGCGGAGCTGGTGGAGGAGGTGCTGTGGTGCCACTGTCCCCAGCAGCCTCCATAACAAATGCCCCAGTTTCTCCAGTCCAGATTGCAGCTCCAGCACCACCCCCAGCTCAAGTTCCCACTTTAGCCTTGGAGTCCCCTCTGTCGCCCCCGCCACTCAGCCCAGAGGGAAGCCTGGAGGCTAGTCCTACACCCAACACCTGCACCTCTAGCTGCTGAAGAGCTCTGCAGAGTGAGAGAGGACAAATATGGAAAAGAAAATAGGGTGAGAGGAAGTGCCACTCCAATCACTTCAAACTAAAAAAAGTGGGGAGGAGGAGGAGGAGAGAAATGTGAGGCGATCCTCTGACGGCTGCAGAGGGGGGCAGTGGGGAGAAATAATAGGACTAAGACGGAGGGTCGGTATGAATGATGAGACATGTGAGGGATTTTGGGGCGATTTCCTTGAAGAAGGATTGAGGAGAAAATGGAGATTAAATGGAGACTCTAAAAGGTGTGAGGGGGAGGAAGGATGTCAAGATGTTGAGAAATTAAGGTAGAGAGGAAGAGGACGGGGAAAGAGAAGAGAAGAAATAACGAGGAATAATTATATGAACTCCTAAATGGAATCCGCTCCAATTACTGAAAAAGGCCTTTTACTCTCTTTATCCCCCCCCCCTCCTCTCTCTCTCTCTCTCTCTCTCTCTCCTCTTCTATTTCCTTCCCCCTCTCCCCTAGTCTCTCTCTCCCTTCATCAGGAATTAATGACTATGACTTTTTATCCTTATGATGTATTTTCTATCTGAATGCTAATTGTGTGTTAACGAGCATCCCTTTAACAGAAGGTTGGATCAATACGACCATGATATTTAAAAAAAAAAAACTAGTGGCATGCACTGCACGCACAC
>JAPSES010000228.1:7741161-7757995 GCA_029822895.1 Maxillicosta whitleyi
TCAATACACATACACAAGTTATATTGCCCAGTCATCCACACAATCCAAGTTTACACAATACAAACATAAGTACAGTCTCTTAAATAAATGCCCTATTTACACTCACACTGAGAAATTGATGCACTAGCCCACAAGATAAAACTAAAGCCTATACTGCCAAGCACTCAATGCACTGTCAATCTCAACAGAGCACTGCCAAGCACTGTAGACACACTGTAAAAAAAAAATGTTCATCCATATGACTTATGTTTTATGGGTGTGAGCTAATGCAGTAGTTTAGGCTCAAAAAGGCATAGCTTTGACATTTAAACTACTCATTTGGGAGAATCGTACCTGTTCACTGAACAACACAAATTACAGACTGAACTGAAATAAGGTGATATGATAGTAGGTAACAGGAGTCATCATAATGTCTAGTTAGTGATGAGAGCAGAGTAGCAGATAGTAGAGTAACCAACCACAACTAATGTAGGACTTTATTACTGCATTGGTACGATGTAGGACTGAGGTGTAGATTTGCTGCAATCAAGAGATATTCATTTTATTTTGCATCTTAAAGCATATGATGAGAAAATACTATTAGTGGGTACATTTTGAGGTGTTTGTCGGAGAAAAGATTTGGTCATAAGAAACTTTTATGAAACAAGCTTTTCAATCTGGCTGAATAATCATAAAAAGATAATAACCTAAATATTTTAGGATGACATGCTAACTACTATCCGGAGCCTTGCACAAACTTACTGCTCCACATTTGGTGAGTCTTCTCCATTTATGTTGTCAAAAAAATTCACTGACATTAACCTACAGCTCTATCACAGGCAGTTGAAACAACAATGAAAACATTATCCATCAATAATAAATGATCTGTTTATTCTTTTACTTGGATATGGTTCGACTGAGATGCTGTAATATCTGTTGTTTTGATTTCACTTTGTGAAAATTGTTAGAATGTTTAAAATGTTGACTTTTTACAGTTAGACTGACTTAAAAAAAAAAAAAAGATTATTTAGCTGTGTGATTATAAGTTGATGTGGTTAATGTTTTTTTCACAGTGTTTGGTTCTTTCTATGACTCTTCGTGAGGGGAAGACGACCTTACTGCCATTCTTTTTCAAGCTTGCAGTCCCAAAACAACTCACTGTTATCATGAATGTATTCTGTGTATAGAAATACACTCAAACACTCTGCTTGCTCGATCACTTAAACTGCCATGCAGCCACAGAAACAGACACCCACATACGCATGCATGCACACACACACACACACACACACACACACAGACACACACATATATATATACACACACATAAGTAATTATATATATATACACACACATTTCAACAACCAAAGTGCTCTCTCTTAAATGGACTTCAATAAGAGGCAGGGAACGCTGCTGTCACAGGGGACAAAAGATAGCAGGAGGCGTTGCAGATATCTTGACAATATTTCTGAGGGAATAACTGTGAAAATCTGGGCATGGACTCTTTATAATGCTGTACATGGACTGCTCTTCACTGCTTTAGAAACAGATCCAGGTTGGATTGCGGGTGAATTGAAGGGAACACAAATAAACCTTATAAAGGATAATGGCCATGAAGGAACAGCTGTTCATGAAATAAATAAAACATAAAGAAAGACTAAGGTATATCTGTGAGGAATTATACTGGTTTGACGGGAAAAGAGAAAAGCCTACCTTTGCATTGGAGACAATATCAAAACTGTCTTATGGCGACACGCTGTGGCCGGAAAACTGAATTAAATACGCTTGGAATATTGTACAGTATGCTGTTAACAAAATCTAGCTTTGTATTGCTTAGTCTTTTCTACCATTATGATTAAACGCAGTTATAGCTGATATCTAATATTACTAAACTATAGTATTCTTCTCATTCGTCCTTACAATTATGATATATGTATTACAATACGTTAAATAATTATGAACAAGGAAAGTGCCGTTTGAGGTTGAAATTATTTTGTAATTTTATTTTATCAGAGAGAATTAATAAAAGTATATATCTATAGCAATACAGCTTCCATGTGTTCTATGTCAATATTTATTCATTATTGGTCTGAAAGCATTTCCTGGTGTTTGTTTCATAACATATTATTAATTATATGATCTCAGTGTTTTTGGTACTGACCGTGGCAGGAACATGATCAATCTTTTTTCATTAAAGTCGACTCCATATAAGTAGGATACCAAAAGAAAAAAAAAAAAAAAATACACGTTCTGTTTCAGTAATGAATTACCTACCAAGTACTAAATTACTGTAAAGAAACTAGATTTAAAGTCGCCTAAAGCTGGAGTTAATAAGTGGGTTATTAATGGGTCCATTTTCCCATAAACTCTCATTGCCAACTAATTTCCGATGTACAGGTTTGGGTATTTATTTTCATAACGGATTGAGGATGAGCATGTTCAGCACTTATTCCATCAGATTTCCCTGGTAGCTCCCTTTAATAGCACCATGGACAGCGACCTGGAAAAGTTCACTAAACTGGTTACAGACCCAGGGTAGAGGTTAGCCATCACTATAACCATGTCTTTAACTTTACCCTGAACAAAGAAAAAACACAATAAACAAGTGAGTAATGACTTTAAGGTAAGCCCAAAACCTCTGGTTACATAGAAAAGCTCCAGTGGTGGATGTGATGTGTACTTTTACTCAAATATTTGGGCAGTTCCTTTATTCCCCTTCATCTCAGAGTCAGCTATTGTACATTGTACCCAGTTAAGAGCATTAGTTATTGTCCACATTGTAATTCTCATCCTAGTGCCCAGTGAAAACCATTTATCTCCAAATATAATGATTAATGTTGAATGTTTGTGATCAACTGGAAGATGAATTGGTTCCTTTAACCCATAAAGACCCAAACATCCCCTTGCAACCAAAAGTATCTGCTGATCTAAACAGTTGAATCCCTGTTGATCCATTAATCCTGTCAATACATATAAATAATTGGTGTAAAATACAGTTTGTTGTCTTTTCATGGTCATTAGATATGACCAATTTGGACGTTCGTATAGTCTCCGTAGTGAACATGGAAACACCATCATCTTCTACAACACTGATTCACCAGTAAAAACCCATGGAGTTGGATCAATGACAGTGGATGGAAACACTTCTTTTATGTTCAGGTATTGACAGATTTGCTGAAAAAGTCCCTTTGTCTTCAGTTTTCTCTGTTTTGATATAATAACCTTTGAATTTACTCTTGAGTTTCCATGAACATCTGCATGATCAAATAATTAAATATAGAGAAAATACATGATTTACCCTGAAAAATGCAAAATACCAACAATAATATTACAATAAGAAAGGTTAGAGAGAAATATTCATTTGGTAACTAAAACTCTTTATGTCTTTATGGGTGACAAAATTTCCTTCCTCAAGTTAAATTAACTCTCTTAGTTTCACCCTAAAAGACCCAGCGCTGTTTTGACAGCAACTTCTCAGTACATTTTTCTCTATATTTAAGATTTAGGAAGTGATTTGTCACCATTTATTTTAATATAACCCTCTGCATTTTGCACTTTTCAGGTATTTTCCAATATGGAATTCACAGATCATGTAGATGTTCAGTTAGTAAAGTTCAGAGTAAATTTAAAGATTTTTGTATCAGAACAGTGAAAACTAAAGAAAAAGTTACTTTTTACTTGAAAATATCATTAACTGAACATAAAAGCAAGCACCTACAATCACAGTGTTTAAGATGATGAGGTTATTTCCACACGGAGCCTCTGAACTGAACATCTAAATGGGTGTGATGATTATGAAAACATGACAAACTGCATTTTACCTGAATGACTAAAATGCACTGATAGCGTTAGGAGTTCAAGAGTCATTAAATGTTTTAGATCAGTAGATGCTTTTAGTCACCATGGCTACTCAAGTTTTTGTTGTGGGTTAATTGAAAAATGAAATGTCAAAAGGCTTTTTTGATATTTTTTACAGATGCTTTTGCAACATTACAAAAAAGATTATCTCATGGAAAATGCATTGCTGAAGATTAAACTACTCACAGTGGATGACATACTTTAAATAAGATCGACCTTGAACATCTACAGCAGTAAAACATAATACATACTTTAAAATGTAGTAAAAATTAATAATAAAACACTTACAGGAACCACTTTCTACACTTTATGTGTATTTAGCTTTACTTGAGTAAGGATTTATTTTTCACAAATATTTCCCAGTGTGATCTTAAGAACATTAACTGAATGCTTACACCACTGGAAAAGTCTGTTTTAGTTTGTTAACCCATTAAGTCCCAAACAAACAAACAAAACAGACACAATGACCAAAATTATCTGCTGATATAAAATGTTTAATAACTTCTGATCCACTCAATACATGTAAACAATTGGTGTAAAATACAGTTTTTTGTCTTTTCGTGGTCATCAGATATGACCAGAGGTGGGTAATTCCAGGTCTAGAAGAAAAGTCCTGCCATGTATTGGTTCTACCTGTTCATTTAACTCAGATGATTCCACTAATTATCCCATCTAGTTGTATTGTGAGCTGTGTTCATCAGAACGGGCTGGTTCGGTGAGTGGTTGGAACAAATACATGGCAGAAGTTCTCCTCTGGGATTACCCACCTCTAGACATGACCCATTTGGACATTTAGAGGCTTCGTAGTGAACATGAAATCACTGTCATCTTCTACAACATTGAATCATCAGTAAAACTCATAGAATTTGATCAATGACCGTGGATGGAGACACCTATTTTATGTTCAGTTAATTAAATAGTTGCTGAGAAAATCAGTTTTTTTTTCTGTTTCTGATATAAAAACCTTCAACTTTAATCAGAGTTTGAATGAGCATCTTTATGATCAGTGAAGTAAATACATTTTTCATTGAAAAAACACCAAATACAGATGATAATACTATATAATAAGTGGTGATAAATCATTTAAAAAGGTGAAATCTAGTGAGAAATTTATTACAGATGTAGCGTTGGATCTTTATGGGTTAATCTATAGGTCAGGAAGTCAAACATGTTTGGCCCAGATTCTGGTCCTTGTGTTGATTTTATATATCAACTCTTTTTTTTCTTTTTTTTTGCAGTGTAATTAAAGAGAAATGAAAACATAATGTAACTTCAGTGAGATCATGTTAAGCTCAAGGGTAGTTGGCTTAACCATACAAGTTATTCATAATTAAGCCTGAAAGACCTAGAATTATTTTTGTCATGACTTTCAAATGAATTTTTCTCTACATTTAACCTTTCCAAAATGATCTATCACCATTTTTATGTTATTTCACATTTCACATCAGGTATATTGTGATATTGAATTTATTGTTCATATAGGTGTTCATAAATGCTGAGACAAGATTCAAAGGATAGGATGTCAAAATAGAGAAAAATATAAAGCAAAATAAATCATATATACATAAAAACAAGTATCTAAAACCACTGCCATTTGTTAAATACATGCAGAGAATAACAGGGTTTCCACATTCATTAAAAAGATGCTGTTGACCTGAGAAGCTGCATTTTACCTGAATTATTAATGAAGTTAATGAATTAAAAGTTACACTGGTCTACATGTAAAATACCTCAGGAATAAAAGTAAAAAAAAAAAAAAAAGCTGTTGGCTGTAATTTCCAAGATACAGTCTTGGGTCAAAATGTGAAATTCTGTGAATTAATGAGAGGTCGGGTTTTACCTAAAAGGAATGTTTGACTCAGAACCTCAGATCTACCTCAAAATAGCATCTGCACATTACAATCCATTCACTTTACAGGTTCTTACTAGTGGAAGATTTAGCAATCTATTGTATAAATGTATATAAACTAATATATATGCATAATAAAATTTTATCTCATACATTGAAAACATTAGCTGACCAGCACTTTTGTCATGTGTTTTCCAATTCTTTTTAAAGTGTGTAATATTCAGCAGATTTACACTCCGAGGCCGATCCGATCAAGCGTCAACATGTGGACACATTTGGTGTTGAACGGTTTCTGTCATGTAATCAGAGTAACTTCTCTGCATGTATTATACATATTTGAGTAGGTATTTATAAGGACTTTAACATTATGTATAACAAAATTTAGTAAATAAAATACAATTTTTAGGTGAAAAATGTCAAATTACTGCTCTGTAACAAGTGGACTTGAAACAGACATCAATTTGTTAAGTTTTACGCAAACATTCAAAACATGTGGTTCTTGACAGAAAATGATATCAAATAGGAGAAGATATGAAGTTCAACTCTGCTGAAAATGCATTTTGGGATAAAATATTGAAAAGTCTCTGTTTTATGGACATGAGGATGTGGTAACATGCAGACAGGTTGCCATAGTAACACGTGGACATGCATTGTATGCATGTATATATGTTGACTTATTTTTTAAAACAACAAGTTTTATTGAATGTATTTAATACTAAAATGTGACCAGGGCCTTTTAAGCAAATCACAAATGTTCAAACTTATAAATATCAATAATATTCACAAAATAATGAAAATCTAATACTTGAAACTTTACAGTCACCTTTATAATCAAGAGATTGAATACATTTTCAAATTATTTATATATGATTTTTAGCCTCAAATTCAAGCTATATTTTTCATTGTAGAGCAGTGTTATCAAACATTTTAATTAAGTGTATGATTTTGGTCACAGTGACTGTTTAGTAGGAGTTTTAGGGTTAATTAGCATATATTATATGTCACTGCAGTGGGTATACAATGGTTATAAGTCAAAAGAATATACTGGATACTGCAATAACATTACTTACAAAATCCTGCCATCTTATTACCTAAAAAGCAAGCTGAGAAAATAAATATAAGCCAATATAATACAGTGAAATGCATCCTTTGTTCACTGGAGCGGGCATCTACTATGTCTGCTGATGTGACTAAGGATGTGATTTTTAATGAGGTTGAGCTGAGAATCTCTGAAAACTGTTTCACCTTTGCAGGTCACTCATCGAGACCGTCGTGTCGTCTTTTTCTGTAATTCAGAAAAACTCAATTCTTGCCACTGAAAGATGCATTTTACACAAGAACATTTAGTATTTTAGTATTTGCATGATGTTTGCAAAGATATCTTCATTTCAATTGTGTTATCTTTGTTGTGGTTATAATCCAAACACAGCAGATGGACTACAGATGGATCAGGGGTCAAGGTTTAACAATGGGAACTGTAGTTGTATAGAGTTATTTGGATGATATTAGCTTTTCTTTTACTTTGAGAATCAAAACCTCTTTCATTTCCCCAAGATCCCTTGAAATGATAAATTGAAAGATGTTTTGGCTGCTGTAGTCGTGCACTGTGCTGTGTTGTACTGTTCTAAAACACATACTTAGGTATATTCAGTGTTGTAACAATGAGACTCGACAGTGAATGTTTAATTGCTTCATTACATATGCCATGACATGAAACGGTTAACAACCAGACACCAACACATATTTTCAAGTCTTAATGAGTGGTGATAGTTAAGTCAAATCACTTTAAATGAAACACCTTCCCATTAGCTCACACTCAATGCTTTTCCCAAAGGTGACCACACACACACACACACACACATAATTTCATGGTTTATCATGTCTAAGTAAATTTACTGGCATGAATCTGTCATAGTGCTCACACCTTCTGTCTCTTCAACAGAGGAAATTGATTTTGATCTTTTTATAAAACAGGTGTCATATAAAGCAGGCCTGTGTGTGTTTAGTCCAAAGTGAAAATAAAACAGAGCAACAGAGGTGTGAAAGTCAGGCAGCCTGAGGCAGTGCTCTGCCCAGGGCACTGCACAGACCCAGATGTGATGAGCTTGTTATCTATGTTATTTACTGGCAGGCACTATTGCCCTCAGGGCTTTCATCATCGCTCTCAGACTGCGTACATTTTCATGATTGTGTGCTATAATTCAAGGCTGGGCCACATCTGTACCATGGACTTATTTTTTTTAACACTCTTCTTTTGCTCTCTCTATGTGTTCAGTCTCTTCCTATTTTTCAAAAAGCCCATTTGGCTTTTCAGGGTTGTTGTTTATGCCAGGAATTGTAAAGCAGTCAGACACAGCTGAAGTCGCACAGTAGGAAAGTAATAAAAACACAGACCAGAAAGAAGGAAATGAGAACGGTTTTACCCCAAATCCATCCAAAAGTAGTCAGGTATGTCAAAAACATCACTTTTATTTGCCTTAGGTGCACTAGAACTTGTTGCTAGAGGCGTAGGCAGAGAGCATCTCAAGTTTGCAACAGCAGAAAGATCATTTTATATTCGTCTTCAATCAACAGAATAAACCATGTCCATATTTTTGCAGATTTAAAGCCACTTACAGGCAAACAGAACATTAGAGCTGAAAACTTCCTTTGACTTTTCTCTTTTCAACATCAATAAACACTTCAATACGCTTTTACTTTTGTATATTCACACATCTCATAGAAGTCTCATGAAAGCACTATTAATATTATCATTATTATTGTTTTGACCTGGCTGTTCAGACCCCTGGTGTGAAGGATTTCTCAGTGCCCACGGAGCGACAACACCCTGGAGTTTTCACTGTGGGAAAGGACACAACCACCATGACAGTTGTCAAGGCAAGATGCTAATGCTCAGTAATCATTTCTTCTCTCTTCTGCAGGTATTCTTATAATCCACTGTCCAGGTAGACTAAGCAATTATTAAGAAACTGACTTCTGGCTAAGAACACATCCTTCATCTCAATTTAATTAAGGTGAACCTATTTATAATTAAAATTCTACACCTCTCTTTATCTCTACCCCGCAGCATGGTTGAATATTTGTGTTTCTGTGAATATTTTAACCATGTAAATCTAAAGCATTAAACTTAAAAAAAAAACAAAAAAAAAACTTGCCTCTATACATTTTTTAAATCTTTACTCTGTGTGTTCTGTTGATGTGTCTGCGAGTCAGAATGCAACTGCTTTATTATGCTAAAAATTAACAAAGAGCTGACCTCAAACTGCTGTATTAGCAAGGTCTGTATATGTGACACAGAAAAGAAAAAATGAATATAAAGCAGCTATGTGCCAGGCAATATGAGATCTGCCACAGTATCATTTTCATTTAGTGAGCATCTGCACTTTATGAATGGGGACATTACCGTCCTGGATCACACATCCTGTCAGGTTTTTCCATTAATTTGTCTCTCCTCTGTAAGTGCTGCAGTCTGGCCACCAGTAACTTCTCCATGTGCTTGTCCATGAACGTGTGAATCAACTGTCAAATGAAATGTCTGATCTTTACAACAGGCCCAAATGTCACCTGGTTCTGTCAGTGAGAGACTATTCTGGTTTCAAACAGTGCAACTTACCTTTGTTCTGACAGTAGAGATGTTGCTGAAGACATTGTTGACAGTAGAGATGCTGTTTTCTATTCTGGGAGTTTCCACCGAGAATATAAATTGTATTATGGGGCAACATGGAGTTCTTTGCCACTGTTGGCAACAAACACGTCACTGTTTATACCCTCTATTTTCTTCATGGTGGCCTTAGCTGCACTGGTCCAGATGTCATACTGATGCCTTTTCAATATTTACTTCTCTTTGTTTGTAAACGCTGACCTAAACACCATCGAAAGACACTGTGGAAAATACAGTACAAATGTAAGATGTAAATTAAGAAATGTATTGTTCAGACTTTCATCATTTCTTGGGTTAATGCTGTTGTAATTATTCAAATTGCATCCAAAATTAACAAAGAGAGACACATTCCTTAAAAAACACACAACTTTTCACAACTCACGGCACACATCATCTTTACTTCAGAGAAAATTCCTAAGCTTTTTGGGTAATGCTGAGCCTCATGGCCAATGTAGTTATCTTAATGGATGCAATCTTAGCATTCACTATTGTTTATTTAACCCCACTTTTAACATAAATCACAAATGAAATGTAGCTTTTACTCAGAAATCAATGAAATCATGATCATGAAATTGTAATAAATCCAAACACATATTACTTATACTTTATCTTCCCCAGTGTTTCTTAAACTGTAGCATGGGAAGACTTGCCAGGGGGGGCATGGGGTAATTCTTGCATGTGTTTTTGTTTATTTTTAAGAACATGTAGCAGGTGGAACTAATGCTTTAGTGTTTGAGCACCCTGGACTCGTTTTAGGGATGTACAACAAACAAATCTACTGCTGTAGTGATCTGTCACTAGGCCAGACAAAGAGTTTAGGTTTCGACAATGGACAAAGATTTTACTGGACAAGAACCATGTGCAATTTTTTCATTTTTGCACAGTTTACACTTTAATGTTCTGAGATGTGCAATGTAAACAGGCTCATTGCAACCACTGAAATTAGAGAAATGTTCATCTTTGTTACCAAAATTTGTAACTAAGTAGATTTATTGTTATAGTTGCATAATTCCGTGTTTCCTTTTTTTTTTTTTTTTCCCTCAGGGAGTAATCTTGTTGAGTCTATTTGTATTGTTCAAAGAAAATTATATAATATTATAAGTATTTTTAATTTGAACAACAAATTATTCAAGGAAAAGCAAAACATATTCTTACAGTATTGATGTTTCTTTCAATAAAAGTTAGAATTGCACCACTGTTACAATGTTGTTGGGGTTGAAAGGGGGCTGGAGATTTTTCACCCTGGGGGGGGGAGTGCAGAAAAAGGTTGAGAACCGCTAATGGAAGATAAGAGAGGTCCTTAACCTGTTAAGATCTTAACAGTGGCCAGTGACCAAAAGCATCTACTGATCTAAAATGTTTAATAACTTTTGAGCCATTAGGTCAATCAATACATTTAAATAATTCAGGTAAATTGCAGCTTCTCTGTTTTTCATTGTCATCAAATATAACTCCTGGACATTCAGAGGAAACCCCATTGTCTTCTAACATTGTTATACCAGTAAATATCCATGTAGATTGATTAATGTTTCTAAAGTGGTTGTAGGCATATATTTTTACATTCAGTTAGTAATACATTTTGCAAAAACATCACTTTTATTTCAGTTGTATACATTCTTATATAATATGTTTGAATTAACAATGTGCTTTTTAAAAAAAAATCTACATGAAATTGGTGCATTTCTTTTGTTTTGTTTTGTTTTTAATTATAGGAGAATACTTTATTTCCACTGAATTGTGAAAAATACAGTGGGTAATATTATAATAAATAACCATAAAGCACTTGGGAAGGGGAAAGGGAATTTAATTGAGAAAAAAATTATAATTTGAAAGAAATTATAAAAATAGCTGTAGGTCTTTAAGGCTTGAAAACTGGAGAACTGGGTGGGTCTGTCTGGCCCTGTACTAAACTGGTTCAAGATGTACTTATAGAACAGGAAGTATTTTGTGTCATTAGGTAACTTTACATGTCAGCATATAAGAATTACATGTGGGGTTCCCCAAGGCTCTATCCTGGAGCCTCTTCTGTTTAACATCTACATCCTCCCACTAGCACAGGTTATAAAGAACAATAATATTGGTTACCATAGCTATGCAGATGACACACAGATCTATATCACAATGTCACCAAAGAGAAACGACTGCAGGTCACCACAGAGCTTCAATATAGACACACCTAAAAACAACCAGAATTCTAGACTCGGACCTAGATTTTGAAAAACACATCACCTACTATCACCTAAGGAACACCTAAAGGATAAAAGATCTGATGTCTCAACAAGACCTAGAAACACTAGTCCATGCATTCATCTTTAGTCAACTTGATTATTGTACCAGTGTTTTTACAGGTAAAACCTATAAAATCAATTAGACAACTGCAGCTCATTCAGAACTCTGCTGCCAGAGTCCTCACTAAGACCAATAAAACCAGACCACATTAGTCCAACTCTGAGGTCAAAACACTGGCTCCAGTCTGTCAGAGAATAGACTTTAAAGTTCTGTTAATGGTCTGTAAAGCTCTGAATGGTTTAGGACCTAAATACATCAGTGACCAGTATGAACCCACCAGACCCCTCAGCTCATCTGGATCCAGTCTGTTGTCAGTTCCCAGAGTCAGAACCAGACATAGAGAAGCAGCATTCAGCTTCTATGTTCCACATGTCTGGAACAAACTGCCAGAAAGCCTCAGATCATCTGAAACAGTCAATTTATTTAAATCCAGGTTAAAGACCCACCTGTTCTCAGCTGCATTTGAATAGAGTTTTGTTTTTCCTAAGGTTAAACTTTTTATCTGTTTTAATTGGTTTTATCTGTTTTCTTCATTTTTTTTTATCTTTTACCTTTTAATCTTGAATCCTTTTTATTTTGTCTTTTTATGCCTTGCTTGTGATGCTTTTATGTCTCATGTAAAACACTTTGAATTGTCCTGTACATGAAATGTGCTATACAAATAAATGTGCCTTGCCTAAATAATGCACAAAAATTGAAAATAATTTGCCATTTTCCTGCTCTTGAACCATGTACAGAGTTTAACATGGTCTTTGAGTTATTGTATCTCTGACCACATCCGTGACAATTCTAACTCATAATGTCTCACTGACACCCATTCCTCAGCTTTAGTCATGTGACCCACACAAAATATACACTTTATACCAGAAGCATTCATTTAAAACCAAACATTGATGAGACATGTATCTTTTACTGGTTTTACTGTTTTCATGAGTGTGTTTGTGACATTTTTAAAATCAATTTTACATGACTTTTACTAACCAAAGAATTGATTATTTGAAATATAAAATGAACTACACCATTAAAGTCTCTCTGACAGCCACTGTGACAAAACTGCTGATGACCCCGCCTGTCATAGTTCACCAGAAAATCTAAGACCTCGCATTGGGATGTCTTCTGTCCCGGTGTTTCCCTAGCAACCAGGAGGATAGCTCTACAAAGGGATAGATCTACAGCCACATGGATGTAAATTCAGGGGGATTAGAGGCAGCGCTAAGATTGTATTTCTTGCAGGCTTGTCTGTGTTTATGTTTGTGTTTGTATGACAGTGTGTAAAAGGGCAGGAGCATTCTGAGCTGGTTGGAAAGTGACAGTGATGTTGATGTGTTTATGATGAAATAACAAATGATAGTGGAAATAAACCTGAGCCGGGATGTGATTTAAGTGTACTAAACCCTCAATACACACAATTAATGAGTGTACATAGTCAGACATTCCAGTTGACTGACGCTTTTCCACCTTTTGAGAATTGTTGGCAATATGTCTGTTAGTTCTTTGACAGATGTGTCAGCCAGAGCTATATTTTCAGTCTTTGACATTTTTACATACTTGGTTATAGTTAACATAGCATTTCTGCTACAGGAATATTTTGCCTTTATCCCAGAATGACGTCTATGTAAACAAAATGGTGGGATCATTTGTTCCCACCTCTGTCACAGCTCTGTAACACCTCTGGAGGTAGTAACAGAGCTGTAAAGGTGAAATCATGATTCCAGAAAACTGTGTAAAAGGAACACCTCTTGTTCCACAACCAAATTGTTGTTTTGACCTGACGTATTACATGTAGGACTCTTACACCTCTGGGATTTAAAATGAGCATGGACCATGTACAGTAAACAAACATGTCAACGTGACTAGGAAGATGTTATCCTGTTGTCACTTCGGGCGTCAGACTCCATGCTAACATCTATGGAACGGTGAAAGACAGGCCAACTCTGGAGAAGTTAGCAACACCGCTATGCTCAAGGTATTTCCAGCTCAGAAATTATACATCACACTACACACTGTGCTGCTTCACCACCCCTTTGATTCCCAAATGCAGGTCTGCTGTGTAAAAGTCCAGCCTGTCTCACCTCTGTTATTCCTTTGGCTTGGCTGTGGAAATCAGCCAGTGGTGCAAAAAAAGGTGGGATGTTCATTTCACCTTTTTTCTGGGATATCTGTGTGAAAGAGGCTAGTGCCAGAAATCAGAATCTGATCTATTTCATTTGGTGTGGAGTCAGCTGAATGAGTAGGTGTCACTTATGGAGTACCCCAGGGTTTAATTCCTGGACTCCTTCTGTGAAATCTGTTTCTGCTTCCTTTAGGTAAATTTCTTCAGAACTCCAAAATGATTATGAGTTTACCACAGATACTGTATTTAGATGATGCACTGACTCACATGTCTCTGTTTCCAGATGACCATAGCCTAATAGTCACCCTGTCAGTATTTAGAACAAATATAACACTGAATTTGCCAAAAATATTCCTAATTAAATATGGACTAAGATTATGTTTTTGGCAACAAAGAGAAGGTTAGCACAGGTGATCTGCTTCCCTAACTGCAATCAGGATTCTGCCTTTTCCATGTCTCCACTCTGTTAAGTGAAAGCCTGTGCATTGACCATTATTTGAGTAAAGTGCCTCTAGTATTTTATTATTTGCACCTGTAATTCAATGCTCTGTCCAATTTCCCCCCGGAACTTTTTCTTTTATCTGTATGGATGTGTGGGTTGTGGTTTGTTGTGAAAAGACAGTTGGACTGTGTGTGTGTGTGTGTGTGTGTGTGTGTGGGGGGGGGGGGGTTATAGGAGAAACAAATAAAGTCTCCACCTTCACAAACAATCATTTACAGGTGACCTAAGGTTGTCCTCCCCATCCACAAGGCTGCACCTCCTGTCTCTTCCATTTTCAGCTGTGATTCAGAGGCACCAGGTCACTCCTTTTACTATTTTAAAGACAAACAGAAGACACGCAGAGCTGATGATAATGCCAGAAGGCAAACTTCAGCACGTTAGAGTCTTACATTAAACATGTGATCTACAGACACAAGTCATCATCTTGCACTTTCTTCTCCCTTCTTAAAAGTCTCATACACATTAAATGGCTTATGAGCATTTTTATACCGCACTGTTTATGCCCTTTTTCTGTTTAATTGCCTTTACTGATGCAAAGTCCATTAGAGACTTGAATAGGTTAGAGAGGTCTCTCTCACACACTCATGATCAATAAAGTGATGTGGATATTCCATTAGCAAAACTCAGTGTGTATGGTGGTATAACATATCAGATTACAGGCTCTTAAATGCCCATCTGGTCCATTCAGACTTTAGTTAAATGTGCAGTCAGCTTTTTGAGCATTAAAATCTAACACATCCTGACTATACTCCAGTCCTTTTATTTTTTTAAAAGCCATAAATGTTTTATGTGATGTTAATGCCAAATCATAAGAAGGTTGGCCAGCATCCCAAACTTACAGTCTACTTTATCAACTCTACTGTATGTGGACGTTGGCCGAGGTGGTTGTAATTCCTAGAAAGAACAGATACTTTTTTTTGTGCTGATTAACATTTTCTCTGTATGTTTAAACCTACATGTACAGGTGTGTTTACCAACGGTCAAACTTTGTCACTTATGGACCACACTACTTTTTGGGTGAAATCAGACAGTCCAGGTCATAACTTTGTCACTATCCTCAATACAGTAGGAGCTCCATGGCAATGCTGGCCGCCCACTCTCCCCTCAGGTTATGTACAAGTGACATGCCTGTATCTGTGCGAGAAGGAGCGGAGGTTGTTAATTGACCTATTTTTCAGACTGTTCGGTTGAATTGGGATGAAGGCAGAGTGGATGGAGTTTTTAATGATGCCACAGGGGACTTGTGCTCTGCTTCCCTCGCTGACAGGACTTCTAGTGTTGCCACTTTGGCTGACATAAATCGGCAACCTGTAACTCCCATCTTACTACACACTGAACCAAGGCCTTGTACATTAAATTGACTACTTCTTTTTATCTCTAATTCTGTGCCTTGATCTTCTTTCCTTTTGTGTCTGGCTTTCTGTGATGAGGTTGAGCTTGATGTCAACATCTCACCTTGTTGTAAATGAGGTGTGGCCTCTGACCCCTGAGAGCAGGAGATGGAAAGGCTGAGGGGTGGGCACAGCCAGGCAATTAAAGCCTCGCAGCATGGCAGCAGTGTCACTGCTCTGGTTCTCTGTCCAGGTGGGACTCGGAGATATCAGTTGGTGTGGGGTTTAAATTAGATATTTTTAGAACAGAAGCCCTGCTCTGCAGCTGTCTCTAACATCCATACTCTGGTGCATTATTATATTGACTTGGTAAATGCTGAAACGTACCGTCAGAGGAGAACAGGCTGGATGCGATGCTGTTTCTGTTCTCTCCGGCTCAGAAGTAGTTGTCAGTTCCAGTACCCCACAGGCTCAGCACGTTTCTTCATTCAGTTTAATTTCCTTTGCTCTTTTCTATCTTGCCTCCCTCCTGCTGGTGCCATACCTTCTTCTGCTTATCACATTTGTGCACTCACAGACAAACACAGAGCCACACACAAGCACACACACACACACACACACACACACACAAACACTGACAGGATTACATTAGAATTTTGTATTCATTTGAACTCCGTGCTTTTACCTGCCCCCCTCTCTCCACCTCCTTCTATCCCTCTCTCTAGTCATTTGCCTGAAAAGTGATGGTGGTTTCCATAGCAACCGCCTGAGTCTGTATTAGAGGGGAATTTCCTTACACAGACTAGAAAGGTTGCCCAGCGAAGGGAGTCACACACACACACAAAAAAAAAACACACTTTCACACACTGACAAGCAACGCCTTTGAAACAGTTGATTAGCAATCAGAGAGCCCTTCACGATGCCTGTTTATTTTTAACCTGCCCAAAGAAAGTTGTTGATTGGGTTTCAGAGGGAATACTTCTAAACTATCCTCTAAGAACTTGGGCATTCAGGTGAAAGTGAGGGTCATGCTTGACTGCTTTTAAATGCCTTTAGGATAGCAGCTGATGACTTAAGCGTTGTGTGTTACTATTAATAGGTCTATTGTGAACTGACAATAAATAAGAATATCATGAAGCATCTGAGATATGAAACATACTAATATGTATTGCATTGTGTATACAATATATATGTGTATATATATGTGTGTGTGTGTGTGTGTGTGTGTGTGTATATACATATATATATAGCT
>JAPSES010000228.1:7758095-7777114 GCA_029822895.1 Maxillicosta whitleyi
TATATATAGCGATATAGATATAGATATAGATATAGATATAGATTGATCATTTGTTGTTACCTTTCAATTCCTTACATGTTTCCAGTTGTTGTGTCTCTTTCTGGGTGCCGTTGTACTCTCTCCATTTTGGCAACGAATGTAGGTCAGGTGGACTGGAGACTGCAAATTGCCTATTCTTGTGAGTGTGTCTGTGTACCCTGTCCTCTACTGAATGCATTCTGGGATAAATCCAAGATAAGTATGATGCTAAAAGTGAGCATGTGGATAGACAATGGAGGGATAGGATAAATACATCAATGAGGGAATTAGAACTTCACCTCTGTTATAACATACAGGAGTCCAGTCTCTTTATTTGCATTCTTGCAGGTATTTGTGTAGAAAAACACATATCTATTATACTGTGATTTTTTTTTTTCCCCAAATACAGACACTTGTTTTGTGTAGACTACCAGTATAATATGCATGTGCAGAACTTCTCTAACAGGGAAACTAATCCATTTGCTGGGTGTGGATAAACATACTCGGCAATGACTCGGCTAACTAAAAACAGCTGAGTGGCATCTGGCTGGTGATTACATATTTATACTTTCTGAGCCCGTCTCCCATGTAAACTACTAACAGGCGTCCTGGTATTATCTCTGTCCTCCATTAGGAGCTAGACTGCAATTAGCCAACACACAGTAGCATGCTCAAATACTGTCAGCAGACCTGGACAGCCTGTGTGTACATCATTCCCTGAAACCATATTTTTCTCACCTAAATTCACCTCACCACTCATTACTTTGCTAAATGACCTAAACCAACCAGGTTTCTCTGCTTTTCATTCATATTTATTATTGTGAATTGGTGCAGAGCTGTAATAATGAGCAGGGTCCAACTGGGGAGAGGCTCAGTTTGACAGTCTCAGTTCTTTTTCAGTGAGTCCTCAAACTTGTGCTCTTGTCTTTTCTTTCACACACAGTGCTGACAGACACAGTCAGCGGGCAGACTATTTAAGTTCCATGGGCAGAATAATTAATGCAGGAAATGATCACAGACACAGGAAAGATTAATTTCCAGCTGCGACAAACTGACATGACTGATTGTCTTTACCAGGTAGCCAGCCTTTTAATGCTCACGGCCATTCAGGAATAGCATCCATCACAGTGACCCTCACTCCACCAAAGGTGTGTGTGGGAAGGTGTGTATTTCAAAGTGTGTGTGGTGCATATATGCAAGGTGCATAGACATATTTATTATGATTACAAATTTATCAGCTTTGCAATTTGTCAGCCTTATGAGGGTATTGAAAGATATGAAGTAGAGCAGACTAAATCTCTAAAAGCTCCTCAGTGTGACCATGAGGGACATACATCTTACACCTGTGTTTCATCATATTTATCTACTTTTACCAAGGAAAAAGAATATGTGTGTGTGTGTGTGTGTGTGTGTGTGTGTGTGTGTGTGTGTGTGTGTGTGTGTGTGTGTGTGTGTGTGTGTGTATATATATAACTCCCCAACTAAAAATCTTTCTTCTGCTTTTTGTCTCAGTTCTGTCTTTTTATATGCTGGGATATGTTGTGACAAATATCCCCTCATTAGTTTTATAAAGACACAGCTCTTCACAGTCTATGGTAAACACAACCCTAGAGGTTACTGTGAAGACAGCTAAGAATAATTAAGAATGAAAAAATACAGCAATGGAGGAAAAGCAACTGATTATATCACTGAAAACAAGAACCATTACGAATATTACCGGGAGGACACTCAAGAATGTGTAGATGTCCACCCCTCTTGTCCTCTGATATTAATAAACTTTTTTTTTTTAAAAATACAAAAAAAAAATAATAATAATTATGACTGGTGCTTTCCTCTTTTTTGTCAATTTCAGCCATTGTTTGGTTCACTTAATATTTAGACAAAAACAATACAACAGACAGACAGACCAACATAACCTGTCCCATCACTTTGAGAAGTTGACATAAACTAAAACTTTCTTTTTCTTTGTTTGTGTTCAGTCACCTGCTGTATTTGGTAATCATTGTTTTTATCCAATTATGTACATTAAATTTTTCAACATGCATATAATAAGTAAATGTTTGTTGTTTTGGTTTCTATACTTGATAGAAAAATTCAGAGATACCATCTAAGAATCAAGACAGTGTAGCTGGATCCTGGAATTAGAAGGCGTTACTTTCAGCGAGGAGTCAAGTACATACATCACTGACTAACACCAGGAAATCTAGGTTCTTTATATTATTTTTATGTATTTTATATTATATTTTATGTTTGATTTCTCACTTGCATGCACTTTTCAATCTTTTTTGCACCCCTACTGAGTGTTCTCTGAGAACCTGTAACTGTAAATTTCTCCACCGTGAGATTAATAAAGTGTCTTATCTTATCTTCTTATGAAGGAAGATGGATAATACAACCTTTGGTCCAAGTGTCCAAATATAATGATGTTGATCAAGTTCAACATTGGCTTAGGTGTCCAAAACGTGGTGATAAATGGGTTCAGTGACCATGTTTACTCTGTGTCTACTCTATGGCCTGATATCCTCAAAGGCAACAGGCCAGTCTCGCCCTGAACTGGCACCATGAGACAGACAACATGTAGATAGAGAAGAAATGGTTGACATATCCTGGGTGTTCTCTCATAGGATATGTCATCACAACACATCCATGACTCGTTCTCTGGACACCTGGTATTTACAGAGAATAGTCTAATATCATATTTATCTAACAATACTGTAAAAACAAACAACTGAGGCACAACCTTCCATCAATTCCATGCATTTTTATTTACACAAAATTGTAAATTATATAAACCTTGTAAACAGTGAAAGATTTACTACTATTGATAATATTTCTCGACAAATTTAACTTTATGATTATTATTTATGTCAGTCCTAATAAATTTTACCTAAAACTTTAAATAGATCTCATATTTAAACATGCAGGTTAGTTCAGTTAACCTTTATAAAATGAAGATACTATATCTAAGGTTTTCAAGTCAACTTTTCATGTCACTTATAGTAAATATTTACTGCTGTTAAATACATTTCATTAAATTCTTGAAATATACTGTAAGTAACATTTTACATTATTAAATCTACTTAATAATATCATTATTGCCATAGTGAGCTGCACCAGAGTTCTATAATAATGAACAAAGTTTTGGTTCAAGTGCAAACACACAACCTGCGTTCCTAATAACTTCAGCAGACAATTTACCCAGAAATTAAGAATCTGCTATAGGCTGTGTGTTGTTGTCTTGTGCTTCAGAGATGCCCTGTGCAACCTGTTCTGTCAGTGCGTGACTAGATTCTGAGGAGTGGCCAGGACACAGGCTCTGCTCTGCTGGAGGTCATTTCCATGGAGACGTGGGGTCAGCTCAATGTGTTCATCTCCGTTCAGGTCAGTTAATTGTACACTGGTTGCTAATGTTAATGATGTGTAATGGTCTGTCCTTGGAAAGAAATTCAGTTTATGTGTGGCACTATGCAGGTATATGTGTGCATCCATAAATGTTCATACCTGCAGCGCTTTACATCCTTGTGCGGTAAGTAGGAGGTCCTGTCTGCTTTTGGTCATGGGACGCTTTTTTCTGACAACCTTGGTTAGTAGTTTGATACCTACAAACACGCACGCATGCACGCGCGCACACACACACACACACACACTCTTCACAAAATTGTTTTGTACTTGCTGTCTCTGTACTTTTTTTTCCCTTTTTTTCCCTCCACCCAATATCTCATTTTTATCCTTTTTCATTCTTCATCTCTCACTTTGCCAAATGTAAAGGTGGGATGAGAATGCAAACTGTGCAGATCAATGCAGTCATGTCTTGGAGTGATTTTTCTCCCTCTCACTATTGATCCTCACGTCCCATCCTCCTCTCTGGCTCTCTCTCTCAGAGATGACCTGGCCCAGATGACTTCAGGTTTCAACAGCCACTTTGTCAGTGTTCAGCCTTTTTGAAGGAATATTAGTTTTAATGCTACAGCTTGGCTCTGCCAACGCCTGCGTTCCCAATTATTCTAACTCTGGCCCATCTGCATTCATCAAGAAAAAAGGAACATTCAGTGCTTAGACTGCTTAGAAAAAGAAAAAAAAGAAAAAATCAGTGCCTGTCCACTTAAACCAGTCACTGGAGACTAGGTTTCAGTCACGATTTCCTAGAGGAGAGACAGCATGTCTTTACAAATTTAAGTGTAGTTAATGGATGTATAGATAAAAGCAAGACTAACTAATAGTGTTTTATTTGTGTAGCACTTTTCTGAAGTATTACAATGTGCTCTGCAAAGATGCATCAATATTTTCACATAAAATCAAGGCAAAAGCAATCCAGATAATAAAAACAATAGAACCAGCAAGAAGCACAAATAATTAAATATAACACTTCTAGAGTGAGAATAAATGATAGCATTAGAACAATATTACATTTTTAAAAAGCCTTTGTGTAAAGCTTATTTTAAGAGGTTATTTAAAAAACATACTGAGTTAGGAACTGAAGGCTCTGTCTTTACCATTGAAGACATTCTACAGTCTTTACTTACACATTCTTTTTCAGTGTATTCCTGTACAGTGAAGCTACAGAGGAGGCTGCATCCTGGAATACTGCTCTTTATTGCCCCCTACCATGAACACAATATTCTGCACTTAGCATTTAAAATATCGTCACATGATGCTCCATCTACCACCTGGCACACACCCCTTTATGACCCTTGACTCATGTGTTTACTGTACAAAGTGCATTCCTTCCTGCAGGTGTGTACACATTTGTGTCCGTTGCAAGGTCTGTTTTCCAGTTGCTATTTTGTCATTTCTCTAGGTTCAGTCCCAGAGAAGCTGCCCTTCCTGTCAGTATGCCCTCTTGGCCTCGTCCCTTAATGGTTCTTTGCCCTGAGCCAAATTCGAACAGTCACACACAAAAACATACACGTTCTGTTAGCTCTTGAAGCTTAAATAAACAGATTCAGTGTAGTGCAGTATATGTTGTTGGATGATATGATATCTACACACTCTATACATGAATTAACTGAAGACAACACAGGTGTAGATTACAAGGGAATTTGTCACCTCAACAACAAAGTAGAAAATTACTTTGTATATACTCTATCACTAGAAAGTTAATTATAACTGAAACAATACCTGAAATGAATACAAAATGTATACAGTATACTATTCCATTTTAAATTGTCACCTGGTGGCTGGACTTCGTGTTTTCCTCATAAAGACATTTCTGCCATAAACTGCATAAATCAGTGCATAAACATTCACTAGCATGCAGAAAATGATGTCTTTAGTTATAATTTATGATAATCCCCCTCAATGTTCACATAAACCTTAGACCCACGACACTAGACATGTCTATCTCCACCTCAATGGTCACATTTCAGAGCTTATTCTCTCAGCTCCAATAAGTATAATTATATTCAGCAGACACACATCAATAGTCAGTGACCTTAGTGACAGACAGCTGGGAGTCTGATTATAATTATGTGCTCATAGTATGAAGAACCATTACTTTCCAGGTAAGGTTTTCTGCTTCCATTCTCTCCTAGTCTTTATAGGTCCAGGTCATTGTTCTGTTTGCTGTAGATACTGCTATAAACTCCAGAGTAAATATTCGAGTTTGCTAGATGTGCTGCAACAAACACTAGGTCCAATCAAGAACATTAAGAAAAATGCACTGACAAATGAAATATAGAGTAAATGTTAATCAGAGTATTTTATTGAGAACTGTGTGCCACTTAAATGAACATATAGATCCTATTTCAGTAATTTATTAAGCAGGTGGCATATCAGCCTCTCATTCCCACCATTACTTTATTTGCGAGCCTCGTTTAATATACAAGCGAGACACCAGAAAATGTCACCATAGCAACACGAGTGTTAATAAGAATCACTTCCACTTCTAATTCAGTCATTTTTTATTTTATGTACAAGTCAATACTCTTACAGGCAGTGCAATCAGCTCATGCCTATTCATTTACACAAAGATATGACTGTCTGAAGGTCACAGACCCCCATTCCATTAATAATTTTTACTAACTTCTACTTTAAAAAAAGAAAAAATTTAAAAGTTACGTTGATTTCTTTTGCAACTTCATGGGAATTCATTACATCTCATCTTCAAAGGGAAGCTTTCAAACACACGTGCATTCACAACCACGATGTTCATTATCCTGCTGTGTCACATCACGGTGCATTGTTTGTTTTACAAGCAGCACCAACCAAAAGCAGGAGCAGCTTCATTCCCCTGAGTGCAGACCCAGCGCTGGCAACACTGGCTTTAAAGAAGGCGTTGATACCATCATCCATCTCAACTATAATGTTGGCTTCTCTGTGGCATTGACTTGGCTATGGATATGTACAATTAGTGTCTGGATTTATAAAGAGTTCTTATGCGCATCAATCAATATTCAATTATTCAGAGTGCATGTACAGTGTAGTTAAAGTCAGTAAAAAGCCACCGTTTTCTTGGATGTGTTTAACCACAGTATCTCCTCTCCAAGATGTGGTCCAGTGTTTTGAAAGGAAATTTGCATAAATCTATAGAGCTGTTAAAAATATGAATGGGGCTCATCTTGTACCCTCACCTTCATGCAGCTGTTTGTGCTTGATCAATGAAGATTGTAGTGCCAACAATGAAAATGATTTACCCTGAAAACACTGGTGCCACACACCTGCTCACTTAGAGGATGTAAAACAACGCAATCCACAAAAAAAGGCCCTGATTCTCTGCTAACAAATCATTACAGTTTAAGAAGTTCTAAGACAACAAATGTCTCAAAGCAGACAAATGAAATCTGAGAACCTTCCACAGATTAAAACAAGAAACCTGATGGCAATCATGCAAGATTATTTTACCAAAGAACAACCTAAGTTTATTAAGAGAGATGCAATGGATATGAGGTGTTGGTAAGGTTTCAACAAGCCCAAGTTTTCTTCTGTGCATTCTCTGTTGATAGATTTTCCTCCTATATTACATGACTGTTTTCTCGCTCTCTCATTTCCTCTTTGCTGCATCAGCTCCATGGCAGTGTCACCTGATGACCATTCAGCTCCGTTGCTCCTCCTCAATCGTGTCAAACATGTCTGAGTAAACTAGTGCTGTTTCCTCCTGAATGAGCAACCTAGGAAGAGATGGAAGAAGCAGATATTCGATTTAAGCGCCATAAATGACACAATTATCCATTTATACACATGGTTAATAGTTAAACAACACCTTATGAATATGAGCCTTATGTAACAGTCCTGCAACACTTGAGTGACACACAAAACTTCTCCCCCACTATGATTTCTATTATATCTTTCACTCAGAAATGGTAACCATTACAAATAGTGTTTTATATTGTATTTACAATATTTACAGAGGTTCAGTCTGTGCATCAGGGGCTGGATACTGACAGATGGGAAAACAAAAACTCATGTTGCTATCCACCTTTTCTAAGACTGAAGCCCTAGGTTGCCATGGCAGCAGAGTACAGGACAGAGTGGGTGGGACGGTGTGCATGTGTCAGTAAAAACAAACCTTGACCCTTAAGCTCAGTCAATTCACTAATATACCATATAGAGTACACCATAATTTGCTCAGCATACCAAAGGGTGAACTCATTCTAACTGGTCTTCTACAGAAATAAAACTAGTTCCTCTTGAACTTTTCTTGAGCTCTGAATAAAAAAAAGCGTGCAGTGTGTGCTGGCAGATTGTGTAGAAAAACATTGTTCGTAATGTATTTCTGTCACATCTACAGGAGTTACTGTATGCCTTAGATGACACCCAGTTCACAAAGGGTACTGTGAATGGGCAACACAAAGGCAAATACCAAAGACTATGAAGTGACGACCGATTACATCGATGAAACTGTCACAGTTTAAACATGGAAACAGTGGTGAAACATGACATTTCTGCGTCAAATTGATGTATAGATGTGTGATTTGTAACTATGGTTCATTGTACCTGAAGGAGAGCGTTGATGTACACCAGAATGCACTGTTATTGTGTATAAGGTTTAACACCGGGGCTCATGCATGTAGCTGTCGAATGATTTAACGACATTACTGATCAATACTTGTGTACTTATCATGTGGTCTTGGGTATGATAGGATTCTAATAGACCACTCCTAAACCAGTATGAACTGCAACCAACTATGTTTTTAAATTGCTGCCTGTAAACAAATCTTTTTTTTTTCCAATGGAATATTGTGCAGTAAAATAATCAAATTGAAAAATCTATTTACATTATTAAAATGCAACAGAAAAAAGTTTTATTCATTAATGAAATAATATTAAATATTTAGTTATTAAAGATGATTAAGTCTTATTATCAATAGAATTAGATGGTAAACCTGCAGCTGTCATGCACAGTTGTCTGTTCATTATGTTCCCACAAATGTACGGAGATTTTGTGTGCACTACATTTATGTGAAATACGTTGCCAGTAGAATGCCACCTATTGAGGATGGGTGGGGTGGGGTGGTAGTTCTCTTTCTATCAGAAATTATATTGTCCATTTTTTTTCTCTTTTCGTTAATTGAAAAACTGTTTATACAGGTGAATGGAGGCAATTATGTAAAATGACTGTTATTTCCTTATATAACCATAATAACTGACAGACCTACACTACTGACCTGCTACTACAGCTCATTACATCCCAACAAGTTGCTCACTCATACAGTTTTGTTGAAGGTCAAAATCAAAAGTCAGTCTCCATGAATATTTTGAGATACTGGATTGACCTTATGAGGTGATGGTCATAATGGAAAATATTCTTAAAATATAGCTTTGCTCTGGCTCTAAAAACAGATTTGCCGGTCTAGAGGCCAGATTCAAGTGTGACCCATATTCAAACGTTGAAGGACACTAGAGCATGTGACTGCGACGAGACCCTGAAGTTCTGTAATTCAATCAAACGTCTTATCTGGCAAAGTCTGAAGAAGTGATGGCTGTCGTATTAGATTCTGTCATCCTACTGATAAACAGACCAACACACAAGCCCAAGTGACCACATACCTTCTATTCTAAGGTGATTCATCATTTCATTCCACCAGTCTACAAGCAACATATTTCCTGAATAAAATAGTGAAAATTCACCAAAAGTGGGCAGTAATAAAAAAAGATTTAGCACTAACTGAATAGTTTTCACATATTGGGTCAAAATGTGAACAGTGGAACCAGCTCTACCTGAAAACAAAAACTAAGATTTTATTAAACTTTATAAATCTATTATACAGCTGTATATAAACCTATGTACTTGTGTACATGTTGTATAACTTGTGTTTATGCATCTTGGAAAAATTAGCCAACCAACACTTCTGTCACTTGTTTTCTAATTTATCTTATCAAAGTGTGCAGGGTTCTAGCTAGCGCAATTTAGTGTATCGGCCCGACACTAAAATTTTTAACCGATACGCTAAATTTCTCCCAATACACTAAATTTCAGTACAGTGTATCAGCATTTGGACTGTAATTGTTTGCCCAAATTAAACGCAGGGTCCGACATTAACGTTTGCCCGAAGCACCTAGTCTGAATTATCCTTATTTTCTGTCGTGTGTCTGTCCTCAGAGGATGCATTTATAGATACATTTATATATATACATATATGAGTGAGTGAGTGTGCTCTCTGTGCTGACGTCAAGCCACAGACGTACAGTGACATTCTTTTACGCTTAAAACAACGACGGCAGCTCGGGAGTGAACATGTCCCTGAAATGAGTTTTTGGAACTTCTCAGAGGAGTTCAACTTCAACACAGCCTGTGACAGCTGGGGGACGATGGCAAAGAGCAGACTGAATGTCACCTCCTAAAGGGGCAGAAGACGTTCTCTGTTGACAGAATAATAAAGCATTCCTTCTCTGTTATTGGTTGTGTCTGATTTGGATTATCTCATCTATGACAAGGTGCTTTGTGGAGGTAACACACTGACTGCCAAGATGCTAACTGAAAGGTATAAACTTTCTACAAATATTCCCCTTCTGTTACCCTTAAAATGGGTCGCTGCGTTCCCTTAACACCCCTATTCTAAAATAACATCCTAGCTAGAAACCTGGTATGTATGTATAATTTGTCACATTTGATTTCTGATGCCGATCATTTCTAAAAAATTAAATTAAATTAAAAAAAATTGTACCATCTGACACATGTAAAATACATAAACAGATGCTTAGAGCGAGGTTTTAGTGGCTGTGTGGTGCTGTATAGTAGGATAAGTAAACCACTGCTGAAGGCGAGTAATGCATACCTTCTGTGAGGCGAGCCTTCCCTCCTGTGGGCTGACAGAGGACTGTGGAGCAGCCGACGCACAGCACTACAGTCTGAGCGTGACTGAACACGGTGGTGATCTTGTAACAGCCTACAAACAATACAAAAAAACCCCAAAAACACATGAATAGAATGGCCATGAAACACTACCAGAGACCAGCCGCTGAAGTTGAACACTTCACAACCACTAGAGAAAGAATGCACTTCCATCGTGTGTGTGTGTCCATGCAGCTGTTTATTCAAGGAGTCACTTAAAACTCACTTCACAAAACAGCCACAAGTATCATTTTATGCCTTATTTGACACCCCAGTCACTATGGGAAAAAATGAAAGGGCAACACTTAAAGGCACATAGAGTTAAATATTAGAATGAGCAAAAATTATGATCCAAACTGACTCCAGGCTGCTACAAACTGATGGTATTTAATGTATTCAGCGCATTTTAATCATACTTTGCACTGTAAAGCACTTTGTGACTCCCTGTCTGTGACAAGTGCTCTAGAAATAAAACGTACTAACTTACTTGACATTAAATACTTCTAACCATGTAATCTCCAATCTTGTCCAATAAGAGGAATAAACTGGTCACTACTCTAGTGAGGGCTGCAAAAATCAAATGTTATTAGTATTTATGTGTTAATTATGTACTTGATAAAGTGAGTAACACTTTGGTCTACGAAACATCAGAAATTCATCCCAGGATGATACAACTGAAAGATACTCAGTTTATCGACAAACGATGAAAGGAATCAGAAAATAGTCACATTTAAGTGGATTGTTTTTTTTTATTACCCTTTTATTTGACCCACAGAGACTCAAACAACAAATGGAGATCATTAATGAATTCAACAAAAATCAATAAAAAAATAATTACATAGGTACCCAATTAAGCTCATTAAGAATAATATAAAATAGAAATGTTCTTAAAATGTCACCAAAGTTAATTTATTTATTGTGTTTTATATTTAAGCATTAATTCTCATTATCTATTTTGTACATGATGTGTACATGATGACTTATTTAATGTATTTTCCCCCCCAAAAAATGTCAAGTATCCCCTGGGGGTACGCGTACCCTGCTTTGGGAACCACTGTTCTACGACACTGATTCACCAGTAAAACCCATGAAGTTGGATCAATGACAATCAATTTTTGTGTTCAGTTATTGATGTCTCTGCTTAAAAAGTCACTTTTTTCAGTTTTGTTTGTTAACATAACAACTCTTAACTTTAGACTGAACTTCAATGAACATCTAGATGATCAGTAAATTAAATACAGGAAAACCTTTTCACTGATTTTCACTGATGAAACACAAAATACAGACTAGAACGTTAAAATAAATGGTGATAAATCAGTTAAGAAAGGTTAAATCTAGAGGAAAATTCATTTGGGAATTGCCACAATAGTAGCACTGGGTCTTTATGGGTTAAAAAAGAAAGAAGTAAACCCAATAATTGATTAATCAATTAACTGTCAATTTTATCTTCTATAAAAAAGTAGATAACTTAGCTGAGTGGTAGGGAACATCAGGGTCAATTTCTTTTTTCTCTAAAACAATATTTGTGATTATTCAGCATGAAAGACATACATCTGTAATTTGTAAAACTGGTCATTTAATTTGTACCTGAATTATAACTGGATATTTAAGAAAATAAATGGGAATACAGTGTAAATGAAGAACAGTAAAGGTTGTAAATTAATCATCATCATAAATTCTGAGTGTAAATAGCAATAATAAATACCAATAAACAAATATGTTCAAAATATATGTCTGTCTAATCTTATATTTCATTTTAATGAAATACTATAATGATTTAAATTTTTGTTATGAAAAAACTGCAGAAACATGTACATTTTTACAAATGTATTATTATAGTGCATCACACTGGACAAACACCAGAGTCTGTTACCATAAATTAATGTCTTTAACAACTAAAATAAAAATATCGGTTTCATTTTTGGATATAATGTACTGTAATATATTAAGAATAGTATAGTATGCTAAATATTTCCACTTTGCTAGAAGAACAGCACTTTTTGGCATTTTTTTCAAACCTTGAATAAATGCTGCAAATTTTTCCTCACTCTGTTGCTTTATCAATGATGATAAATGAATGCTTTTATTAAGTATTTGGTTATTACATCTTAACGACATGTTAAAGTACTTGCTTAGACCTAGTTTCAGCTGTTATGGTTGCTGCTAAATTAATTTTAATAAACATATGGAATGATTAGTATTGCTGCAGTGCTTTGCTTGGCCAGGCCCTACCATAAATGTGTGGTTTAGCCTTATTTAAATTATACAAACCTGGACATTTGACATCCATGAAATAAGAGTTGGGACTCTGTACGAGTCGTTTTTTCTTGTGTCTCCTCTTTTCTTCCTCTACAGATGGATGCAGCAGATCCTTTGCAAGCTGGAAAGAAATCAGGTTTTAGCTGAAAACCACTTATTTCCTTTGATTCAGCTTTAACTTGCTATGAACGAATTACATGTCACCATTTTACAACATGATTGAGGATGGAAGTAGGGGTGAAAATTTCTTTACAGCTTAGTCATGAGCACGTGGTAAAAGCAAAGTACATGTGTCGAGGGTGTGGAGCTAATGGTGTTTGACATCAAACAGGTTTTATCTGAGAGTTAAGGCTTGAACATGTGATTTACAAAGGAAACAGCACCGTTACAACCTAATATAACACAAACAGATTGAAACTAACAACAGGTTTTCTATCAATTCCACATTAAAATCCCGAACATTTACCCACTGATGGATCTTTTTGTTCAGACAGACAACGTGGGCTGCTTTTGTTCCACGTGTTTCGCCATATTGTGTGTAACACATCTGTACATTTATACCAACACCGCATCACAACATCAAGCAGAATCACAACACAATAATACACCACTTGTCACCCCCGGATTAAAACACTTTTAAGACATGGATGGTAAATATTAACGTGGCATTTCTACTTACTGGCATGTCTGCGTCTCTGGATTCTCACCGGAAAAAGTAACTGACTGAGACCGGAAACAGCAGTCAGCTGACGGAACCGACATAAAAGAATAAAAGAATAAATTCAATTAAATAAACATTATACACAGAAACACACAGTATATGGAGGGGGGGGGGAAACTCTGAGGAAAAATAACAATATGTATTTTCCAATAATATTTTTGCTGTAAATAAAGTTAAACGATTTATTCATTGTTTAACTGTGTAAAACAACATAAGGAAGTCAGCTGTGGTGTTATTTTTCTGCATATAGAGTTTATATTTACATTTTTTTCTTATTTTACTTTTTCTTTGGCTTAAATCTTGACTTCATCTGTACTACAGACTTTTTAAAATGTACTTTATGAAAGAAATAAAATCAAACATTGTAGGCAATAGACAGTGTACATAATATAATAATAAAAAAAATAGCACAACTATTGGAACAGGGTGTAATTAGTCCATTTTAAACATTTTTTGGTTCATTGTAATGGTTTTTGTTGCTTTTTAAAAATGTATTAGGAATAATGGATTAAACCATAAAGACTCTGTGCTACCTTTGAGGCAATTACAAAAATTAATATTTGAATGAATGATTTATTTGAATGAATCATTTAATTTTTTTAAATGGGACATTTTGTATTAATGAACATGTAAATTACATTACAAGTTACAAATTACAAGTTACATGTAGTATGAGAGACTATAGCCATACGGCTAATTTCCATCTCGAGTCCCATTGGCAGGTAAAAGAAACAAAAAAAAAAACAAACACTTTACATATAACATAATACCATAACCCAAGTAAGACATACAAAAACAAAAACAAGCAACACAAACAGATAAAAACCAAGGGCAAGGCAGCCATTATAAATTTGATTAAAATTTTCTCATGTATTTTATTATAAGTATCTCACTGTTATTATTACACATGATTACAGTATCCAATTATTAATATCCAGTTGTTGCTTTCTCTCTATTTAACATTTCTTAAGTGTTTTAAAATATATTATGATATTATCCTTTGCATTTAGCATTTTTAAAAGTGAAAATCTGTTATTTTCCTGTATTTAATTTAATGATCATATAGATGTTCATAAACTCTCAGATTACATTTAGATTAGATTTATTAGATTAGAAATAGAGAAAACTGAAGAAAAAGTAACTGTATCAGCCATTATATGATTAACTGTACTTAAAACAAGTGTCTCCATCTACTGTCATTTATCAAATTTCATGGCTTTTACTGGTGAATCAGTGTTGAAGAAGATGACGGCGTTTCCATGTTCACTAGTCTCTGAACATCTAAATGAGTGACCACGAAAGACAACATCATCAGTTATTTTCATGTATTGATGGGAGTAGTGCATTGGGAATTATTAAACATTTTAGATCGGTAGGTGATTTCGGTTGCCAGTGGGTCTTTATGACTTGACACAACTTTTGGATTCAAGCATGAAAACTGTACAATTAGGAGTTTTTATAAATAATGTATGAAATTTCTCTAAAAAAAATAAAAACATTGATGCTTTTATAGAATTTGAGTGGTCATATTGTGTAATCGCGTTCTTACCTGTGATTTAAATGGCGCTGGTTAATTTGGAATAAATGTATAGCAGGGGTGGATCTAGGTAAATTCCAAGGGGGGGGGTTGGAGTCTGGGCGGATCGTCATGATCCATATAAATAGAATTCCCCATTATAATTATATTATATATATATTATAATGCCATAAAATTTATTGCAATAATATAATAATAATAATAATAATAATAATAATAATAATAATAATAATAATAATAACACATGTCCATTAAAGTGTAGGGGGCCTATTAGTGACGTTTTTCGCTATTTTATTTTTTTTTTTTTTTTTGGGCAGGTGCCCCCCCCCCTAGATCCGCCCCTGTAGAAGAAAATAAGGTCCTTGACCAAGTGAACAACAATAAAGAATCCCTTGTTTGTGTTTACTTGGCGAATACAAGTGATTCTGTTTGTGATTCTATGGTCAAATGGCGCCATCTAGTGTCCACCTCTGCGCCTGCAGGTCTGCGCCGTTAACTCCCATGAAATGAAACACTCCCACACTACGTAGCCTCCAGCGGATCCGGCAGGACAGAAAGTTTTTTTTTTTTCTTTTTCTTTTTTTTTTTTTTTGGAGGCTGGAAACACGTAGCCACCCGGCGTGTTTGTAAACGGGGGTATATTGACTGTCGGGGGAATGTAAAATGGTTTTCGGATGCTCTGCTGGTGGACGCTTCAACTTTGGATTGGATGGAGTGTAGACGATTTTTTTTTTTTTATCCAGACCAGAGGCACTGAGGGGGATCGGAATTTACCGGTGACAAGTCTGAGAGGAGGAAAAAAAAGGAAAAGAGGATCCAGTCGTTACATGGGGCAACACTTATAAAAGTCTGTTTTTATTTTAATCATAACTAAAGGGATTTGCATCAAGACTGGGAGCCTGAAGTCGATGAGATAAGTGCTTTTCTGACAGAAAGGGACTACTTTCCCCCTCTGAGTTCTGCTGTAACTTTGAAGAACAGCTCCGATCATGGCGAAAAAGTATGATTTCCTTTTCAAACTGTTACTCATCGGAGACAGCGGAGTGGGAAAAACATGTCTGATCATCCGTTTTGCTGAGGACAACTTCAACTCCACCTACATCTCAACCATCGGTATGTTGTTCATGTGTAATACTTGCATTATATGAGATTGTGATTGTTTTTGTAGCACATATGTTTCCTGCATGCTGGATTTATTGTTCCTGGATTTGATGCCCTGACTCTGCATAAACTGGTTTCTCATGCACACACACAGTCAGAGCTGTCATGTCTCAACTAGTCTGTGCTCTCACATTTCCTCAACTTTTTTTTTCCTGTCTTAGTGTCTCTTATCTTTTTTTTTCTTCTTTTTTCTCCTCCCCCCGTTGAATGTCTGTGCTGGCTCTTCCCTGACCCTCTCCCCCATCTCTCCCTCAGATCTCATTCCTCTCACTTGGCTCTCAGAAGGTCCACCCACCCTCATTCCTATCTCTTTTACCATCTCTACGTTCCCAGAAGAATGGTTGGCTTTCTGGCATGCACAGTTTTTGCACAGGACCCCCCCCCCCCCCTCCTCTGCTCTGCTTCTCTCTGTGTATCTATCTGTCTCTCAGCAGGAAATTCAACCAAAAACAAAAACCACCCAGACCATGTATGTGCATCTATAATGGCTGATGGAGGCAGATCAACAAAAGGGGGTCAAATCATGGCAAAGATGACCCTGAATCAGTCTCCACCCAAATGGGGGTGACCTATATTTGGCTCAGTGTGATGTGTGTGAGGCTGGGGTGGGTGTGTTTTCACTTCATATCTGAGGTATTTTACTCATTCTCATGCCCCCCTCCCTCTCCCCTCTTCCTCTTGTTATCCTTCAGGCATTGACTTTAAAGTAAAAACCATTGAAGTGGATGGAAAGAAAGTGAAACTACAAGTCTGGTAAGATTAGATAGTCAGTCGCTCCATTCTCTTTAAATGCTCTGTGATTTGATGGAGGCAGATAATACTGATACGTTAAATTATGTTTCTCTGTTCTTTGTTGGCCTTGCCCTTTTCCCTGAGAGAAAAGAGGAACCTCCCTCTTATTCTCCGAATCAGGACTTTATGACAGGGTTTATTGTCCAAGTGTCCATCACACATGGCCACCACAAACTGTCACTACGTCATATAGTGAACATTTGTTTTTCAAGCTGCTGCCTTTCTGCGTAATAGTAATTTCTAGTAGTCTGTTATAGCTAAAAAGAACATGCTAATTACAATTCTTTCTTTCTTTTTTTTTTTTTTTACCTCCCAAGCTACTGTTGTGTTTTAAAGTCCCCCTGTGTATGTTTTTGTGTAGGGACACAGCAGGGCAAGAGAGGTTCAAGACCATAACAACAGCCTACTACAGAGGAGCCATGGTGAGTACAGGATGCCTGCAGAATGGCACACTGGGTAATCGGGCTGACATCAGTGGCCCTTTGTGCTCGCTCTGTACCTTTGAGTGGATCACTCTCTGTCTCTCTGTCAGGGCATCATCCTGGTGTATGACATCACAGATGAGAAATCCTTCGAAAACATCCAGAACTGGATGAAGAGCATCAAAGAGGTGAGACTGTTTCCTCTTTGTTAAAGCCTGAACAGTTAAGGCAGGAAACACTTAAAACAGTGCTTAGTCAGAGAGTCCATATTAGTCATGAGTATGAGCCTCTGTGCTGCAACGACACAGTTTCACTGCACATTGAGTAACTTAACGGATCAGTTCACGAAAATCACAGGAAATACACAGCCTGTTACTTTTAACACAAACCTCCTTCATCAACAGAAACAGCCTTAAAAACAACAAACTGAGCTATGCTTTACCCTAAGAAACTGGGGCATTATTTCCAGGGGTATGGGGACCCCTGGGGGGTTCATGACCCACAGCCAGGGGGAGGTCCGCAAAATTCCCTGCAATAAACTTTGGTGTAATTAAAAGTCCATATCTACAGATGGGAGCTATTTGCCCCAATAAAACATGCCCATTATGTCTGCTGTTCCCACCCATATTCACTGTGAACCAATAGAACATTCGTTACGATGGTGACACAACATGTTTATCTGTTGTGACTCACTGCAGAAATGAACTGGTCCTGCTGCTGCTTAGCTAAAGCTGACTGTGGCTGGTGAGCTGTGAATGTTTTCCTTAAGTATTAGGTTTAATTACTATGGTGTGATCTGTAACAGGATCATGACAATTGTTGGGATTATTCAGAGCATTTTAATATGAATAAGGAGTAAAAAAGTTCACTAAACAGTGAAAGTCAGCTCTGACCTGGTTGTGCTAAATCTATTCCTGTTTTGCTACTTTTTAATTTTTTTGAAAGCTTTTAATCATTTATCAGTCATCTTATATTAGAAACGGGAAGTGGACTTTGTCTGTGTGTCACAGGCATCACAAAAAATCTGGAAATAGTTGACTGCTGCTGTTTGGTGTACTTATCTATTTTTGGTCAAGAAACAGACTAGCGAAAATGGCAAATGGCAATGGCAATTTTGGAATACAATGGCCTCCCAATGGCCAATCATGTTGCTATGCCCAGAATCATAGAATCATCGTTGAAGTGGGTTACCTAGCAACAGATAAGAAAAAATAAGGTCACATTGCCATGTTGTCAAATTTCATGTGCAGAGACAGACATGCCACCTGAGAGGTTATTGAACTGAAAATACAAGTGGAATTTACCAAGAAAGTAAAGGAAAGAAATGGATCAGAGGATCTAGAACCTGTGGTTCCCCATAGGTCAATACTTTAAAAAGACTAACGCAAATGATATAGCCCTTTTTCTAATGAATATATTATCATGTATCACCATCAAACAGGTCTGGATTATTTGGGTTGAAAAGTTTGTATCTATGCTAAAACATTTTTCTTTTAAATCCATCGTTAATTTGGAAATGTATTAAAGTGTCTTGAATACAAACGATATTAAGTTTATGTTTAATATGTGTATTATGATTATGAAGGGGTTGTTGTTTCCAGAGAAGAGTTTTTACTAAGGAGAAATACAACAATTCCAAACTAGAAAAGCACTCGGAGAGCACAGACCTCCGCCAAGTGCAACCCTCCACCACCACCATAAATATTAGTCCCTCATTTTGTTTGGACAGCATTTTAAGATTCTTATTATCATTATTATTATTAGTCCATGGACTATATGAGAAAACATGAGTCACCATCTGGTGGACATTTGTTATTATTACCACAGCAATGCCAATGA
>JAPSES010000228.1:7777214-7796986 GCA_029822895.1 Maxillicosta whitleyi
ATGTTAATGAAAATTTCAAAGTGATCCAGAATCCAGGATTTCTTCCAGATCACCCCCAAAAGTTAATTATTTCTTCCTTGTGCCATTGTCAACAAATCCTGAAAATTTCATCAAAATCCATCCATAACTTTTTGAGTTATGTTGCTAACTAACGAACGGACAAACAAACAGACAAACAAACCCAGGTGAAAACATAACCTCCTTGGTGGAGGTAATTACCTTTGGCCTAATTGACCAATAGACAAGAAAAAAAATAGAGCGCATTCAGTTCTTTATTGTTAGTTTGTCATATATCTGCCACGATGTTTTCGTTTTCTTGATGAAGGCTTGATGTTGAAGTGTCTTTGTACAGTTATGTTAGTATAGGTTTTGTCACTTGACCACGTCACATCAATAATGGACGTGTCTCCATTCATAGAGCTCCTCAAACAAACATCATTTTTGAGTCTAACAAGCAGTTCTTCACCAGCATTCCTTTATATCTGTCAATGAGATTGAACCTTTACTGTAGAAACTTATACTCATGATATTTTGCAGGTGAAAATAAGTTTAAAAGAAGCAAAATACCACAAAATGACATAAAAGAGAAAAATGAATAAATGTAATTTTTTAAATTTCACTAAATCTTGCAATCTTATTAGATCACACAAAAAATATGCCCTACTGAAGTAAGAGAGCCTGTAAAAAATGAACTTTAATGAATACTTTATTTATTTATTTATTTTTTCAATCAGCACAATGATTTTGGCCTTAAACTTCTAGAATTCTGTTGTCTAATGGTGAATTTTACTGCTCTGGAGTTCATTCTGGTGTTGGTTTGAAGCTTTCATCTCTCCTTCCTGTTTTTCTCTTTCCTCTTTCCTCATTCATTTCTTTCTTTCTATTCCCAGAATGCATCAGCTGGGGTCAGTCGGATGTTGCTAGGTAATAAGTGTGACATTGAAACCAAGCGGAAAGTTTCTAAGGAAACAGGAGAAAAGGTGAGATGAGCTAAATGATTAACTATATTATGATTATCTATGAAAAGTCTATGGTTTTTAAATCTGCAGTGTCACTAATGGTAACAAACAATCATTGCAACAACAGTGGGATTGAATCAGCTTCATAGGAGTGGGTGATTGAAGTCAGTGTCATGTTTTTGATGTTTCAGCTTTGCATTTACTTTAGATAAGATCCAGGAAGTGTTATCGCCCATATCCTGACATGCTGTAATCTGTTCTTTGTCTGTTGTTGATAGTTGGCTAAAGATCACGGAATCAGATTCTTTGAGACAAGTGCAAAGTCCAGCATTAATGTTGAAGAGGTGAGTTGGACTGTAATCTCTAACCAAACTCACACCTCATTAAACTTTACACTGTAAACCACTTTAGTTCTGACTTTTCTTTGTTAATATGACACAAATTCTGCTCAAAACCATTATTTTCCTCCACTTTCTTTGATTTGTTGTGTAGTCTTTTCTGGCTTTGGCACGTGACATATTACAGAAGTCCAACAAGAAACAGGTAAGTTCAAACACAAAGGCCTTTTTTTTTTTTTTTTTTTTTACCGTGCATTTTTAATTTTATTTTTCTTTCTTAACTTTAAATTGTTTTTCATTCTTCTTTATTTATTTCACAGGGGCCCACAGGTCGGGAGGTGAAAATCACCAGCAGCACAGAGAAAAAGTCATCCAAATGTGTTCTTCTTTAGACACTCACCAGCACGTTCAAATGTAGGGACACATCAGTATTACTAGAGAGATATACAACATGTTTTCTGTCTCCATCTGGTGGACTCAGATATCAAATACATACTGGTGCCAAAATTAGAGTTTAAACTCCAAAAATGTACTTTTCCAGGAAAGTAATTTATTGGATTTCTGTGTTAATCTGGTATTTTATTGAGTTCCTATTGCCTGTACTCTATACTGAACATATTTTCACACTTCCATGTGATAATGTCATTGTCTATACAATAATACAACCAACAATACCCCCCAAAAATCTGTTTTGCCCAATATTATTCTATCTTATCACCACATTACTGAGGTGAGAGCAGCACTGTTCAGAAACTTTAAAGTTGTGTTTTTTTTTGTTTTTTTTTTAAATCTTTGTAAACTTGGTAGTAAAGTAAGAAGTCAGTCTCGGCTTGTTTGAATAATTTCACTAATTTGCAGATACATTACTTTTAATTAATCTGTGATTCAAGGTGCCACAGGGTTATTATAGATTCTGTTAGATGGTTAAAATAGTAGTGAGGAAAAACAAGATACACTGAGCATTAAATATTAAGGATTTATAGTTTCATTTCACCAGTGGATGTATAATTATATATTCACCAGAATCTACGAAGCAGGTGCCATTAAAGATGAAACATCACAAGACTGTAACATTCCCTGGTCATTGTATTAAATTCAAAACAAACTCCTCTTTGCATTCAATCTCATTCAATGAAGTGAGTTGATGATGTGTTGAGTTTAATCTGAAACAAACACTGGTGATCAACAAGCCCTGTTTTAATAGTTGAAGGTGTTGAGAATGTTGAAGATAGCAGCAATGGTAAATGTAATATGAGAAGATGAGTGGAGAGATGAAAGAATGATGGATAAAGTAAGTGAACATGAAGGCTGTGGATGCCCAGGGAAGCAGCGGCGCTTATACTGTTATCTGAAGAGCCTGCTGCTTTCAAATCCATTACAATCAGACATGACAGTTTCCCTGAATATTTTTTACTCATTCAAAAATGGTCATGTTTTCCCTTTTTTTTCTTGCATAGACATATAGTTATCTCCTTTGTTATGTCCCTTGCACATTCTGTTCTTTTTTTTTTTTTTTTTTTTTTATATATGCAACAGATCTGCCTGTATGTAATTTTACAAAATGAAACTTGCTTAATAAAAATGCAGAACAGTCAAAATCACATTTGTCTTGTAGTTCATTAATTCTACTACAAATATCAAATACTGACAGTAGAGGCTCCGAGTCTGGTCTAATGGGCATGCTTCTTTTACTATTATTTTCTGTGGTGACATACATTGCACAGTCTACAGTTGAAGAGCTGAATAAACGTTCTCTGGCTCAAGGGCACTGGCAGGAGACTAACTACATTGGTTATTGCTCAGATTAGACCAGGCACTTGTGGGACTACTATTCCCACTACTAGGACCCTCTGCTGCTTTGTTTTGTTAACTATTATCTCCCCAATACAGTACAATGATATTTTCTTTCTTTTTATTTATTTATTTATTTTTATTGCTGCAGCAGTGGGAGCTGGAGGCGGTCGCTAGGCAACCACCCCTCCCCTTCGCAGCATCAGCACCGCGACGATGTACGCGCGCAGTGCCGCATCTTCAAGTTGCCTGCACGTTATGCGTGCCTTGTCATCACGTAGGGCAGGTTTCAGTTTGCAAACACGATACATTCTTTTCCAGTTTCAGTGCTCCACCGAGGAACAGAGGAAGGGACGTGAGGGCAGCAGAGAGGAGGGGCCAAGAGAGAAGAAGGATCCGAGAATAAACTTTGGACGATTTTATGATGTTATTTTGGATGTAGGTAGGCAGTGGGCTATGTTGTTATGTTCATGTGACGTATACTGGGAGGCAGTGAGATAAACGTCCGGGATACGTACACACACAAACACACGGGCTGAACGGGATGCCCGCGTGACTGCAGGGAGGAGAGAGGCGGCGGAGGGGGGGTCTAGGTGCGTGTGGACCACCGCAAAACCCTCGAGGCGGAGTTATCAAAGATCGAAACGTGTGAGGGGAGATTCATTCTAGCCTGGCTTCTATTTTTGGTGCAGTTTGAAAATCGATGGAAGATATTTATTTCCTGTTCATATCGAGGTAATAATTAGTGCCGCTTCCCGAACGAAACCGATGTGATTTCGAGCTTTGATCTCCACACCGCCTTTTTTCCCTCCGTGACAGGATGAAGACCTAGTAATATAAGGTTGCGGGAGGGGAGCGCACATGTTCGGATGCTGCTCCTCCTGACAGGACACATACTCAACTGACCGACTCATGTCATCGCTAGTGGGAGTGCAACAACGAGGTGATCAGGTGCTTTCTTTGGGATGCTTTAGATTTTGCGGCCTACACGGGTCTCCAGTTACCGCAATGCCACGGGCGAGAGGAGGGAGAGGTGGAAAGGAGAAGATGGAGAGATGGTAGCAGAAAATAACCGAAGGAGCAGTAAAAAAAAAAAATCCTATCCCTGGTTTTGTGATTGTGTTACAATCATAGAGCAACTAAGCAGGAGGATGATCTAGCCTGTACCTCAGAGTAGGCTGCTATTGGCCTGTGAACTGCATGGGGTCAGAACCACTTTATCGACTATAACGTCAAATGAGGTGAGTACGGTGTAGTGGCTGCTCATTTCTCAACTTTCTGCTGACAAAGTTCTTGGACTCACTGACGGGACCTCAGTGCGCACCATGGGGCATTGCGGAGAACGTATGGCACCTGCCAGTGGAGAGTTTGGTGCATAACAGTGACAGAGTGGAGCTCTCAAGCCAGCCTTTATGCCACCCCCTCTTCCCTGCTGTACTTCTACTTACACTGCTGAACCTGGTTTTATGAACGCAAAGTAAGCATCACACCTCTCCCAGAGTCACACCTACCATGCCTTCACCATCAGACTCCAGCAGCGTGGCTTCGGCCTCCGGATCCAGAGGCTGGTCAGACAGCCGTAGGGGCATGTCAGGCAGGGGGGCTGGAAGTGCACGGCTTCTCCTGTACCTGGGACTTTGCCATTTGGGCTTGGGAGCCATGGTCCTGGCCTTCTCCTTCACCAGCATGGCCTTCACCTCCTCAGCCCGTGTGAGGCAGTCTTGTCCCTTCTGGGCTGGCTTCTTTGTAAGTGAAAAACAGATTGTCATCTAATATATAGATCCATGAATTTAAAAGACTAATGTGACAGGATGTGTTTCTGTTTTCCAGGTGGTGGCATCAGGAATAGTTGGAATAATCTCCTGGAGAAGACCCCTGACTCTGGTGGTGTGTACATGTCTTACCTGATACGATATTCAAGTGTCGTTAATGGAAATATGCAGTTATAATCTTTGGTGTCCCAAAAGTCTGGACCCTAAACAATGTCTGTGTTGCTGCTTCTTGTTTTGATCTGTGTCTCGTGCATACATCCTTTTAAATACATATTTAAATATAATTGTGCAAACATATGCACAGATGAATCTGCACTGGTTATTAAGGAAGTCACTGAACTGTTCAAACCACATTAAACAATAATATTTGGAACCTCTGTGCATTACTGGATGATAGATTTACTATGGTTAAATGAGGTATGGTTGATGTATTGTGCAAAAGAGTGTTATTTTCTTCACTATTAAGTCAGTAAGTATTGCACTTGAGGTATTAAAATAAAGCTAACTAATAATAATAACAATTTTTGCATCATTTGCAAGCTCTCAGTGAGCTTCCATTATATCCACGACAAATTGGAGAGAAAAACAAACTATTCACTGCAGGCATTTCAAGGGCTCTCCTTCCACTGGGGCTGTGAATAGACAGTCCCACTATCCCCACGCTTTGACATCAGTGTTTGGTGTTTGCTTCAGAAGAATAAAACTCTTATCCAAATGAAACCATGGCTGTCGTGCTCCTCCACAGGTGTCTCTGTTCATGCTGCTGTCTGCAGTGTGTGTGATCCTCAGTTTGGCCGGCTCGATGCTGTCCTGTCAGAACGCACAGATGGTCAAGTCTATGCTCACCTGCCAGGTACACAACATTATGCAAGCGCTCGCTTTTCCCTCATGCTAAAATGCCCTTCTAAACAGATGTACAGAGAACATGCCCAGAATAGTTTTTGGTTTGAAGAGTATATTTTTTTTATTGTGTTTGCATGTAGGTGGAGAACGGCCTTTGTGTGTGTTGTGCACCCACTCACTCCTGCTCCATCACAGAAGAGGAGACCCTGGTCCTCTATCTAAACGCTGACTGCCATTCAGTTAGACATCAGCTAAAAGTGGGTGGCATCATGTGTTTGAACCTTAGCATTTACCTGTACTTACATGTAAATCTGTTCTAACTCTTTTTTTTCTGAATGCATATTTCTCTGCAGGACCTTCTTTTCAGTGCTTGTGGTCTCAGCATTCTCTCCACTATCATTTGTACTCTGTCCACTGTGACCTGCAGTATCCACATATTCTCTCTGGACCTTGTGCACCTGGTGAGTGTAGACGCAGCACATTTCACACTTAACAGACTTTTTAGAGTGACTAATGCTCTGCAAATGAGCTGTACTGCTGCATTCAAGGATGGAGTTTATATTAAAAAAAAAAAAAATTACTTTACACAACACCAAAACTGAAATAGCAAATTAAACAAGGTTTGGACAGAAAATTGAGACAGGGGCAATTTAGGGCTAGTAAAGAATAATAAAATAATGAAATATAAAATATTGAAAAGACAATGTGATTGTAAATCACGATTTAACACAAAGAAGCATCCAGGAAAAGTGTAGCCAGGAGCAAAGATCAACTGAAGACCAACAGTTTATCAACAAACAGATTAGAAAATTATTGAAATGAAAAAACAATTTTCCCCAAAGACCGTTGAGAAAGGATCTGGTTATTTTACCCCTTATGATAGACAGTCTAATTAAAAGTTTTGGAATCTGGATGTATTTTGGGGCATAAAAATTGACAGCTTTGTATCTAGAAGCATCATTTATCCATAGTTGGTTCACATCCACAGTGGCTCAAGGTTACTGTGGCTAACCTTTATGCAGCTCTGCAATATGGAATTACATCAACAAATGTCGATTCAAACTCTCCTAAGACAAAAGGAAGCCTTAAGTTCACTGCGTTCAGGAACCTCATGGACATCTCAGTCTGAAATGGGCTGTTACTCGGTGGAAACATGCATCATCATTTTGAGAGAAATGGTGTTGTGTGCTTTAGACCAAAGACAAAAAGGACAACCCAGACTCTTGCCAGCAAGACATCCAGAAGCCAGGGTCTGTTGTGATCTGTGGTTGGGTCAGTGTCCTTGCCAAAGGTCATTTGAACGTCTGTGATGCAGCATTAATGTTGAAAAGCGCACTGACATATGGGAGCAACAGATACTGCCTTCGTGACAGCAAAAACACCCACATGTACTTCACAAAGACAAAGTGAAACCACACTCTGTACACATTTCAAAGGCCTGGCTAAGGAAGCAGAGGGCATGTGCACAGATCTGGCCTGATGCAATCCTCACTGGTCCCTAATAGACAATGTGTGGTGTGTGATGAAATCCAAAACCCATACTGTTGCACACCTTAACATTTGTTTGCAGTAGAAATGGGATAAAATTTTACCCAAAAACGATTTACTACCTGGTATCTTCCATCCCTGAACATGAGCATTGTGAAGCAAAATAGTAACTGTACCACTTTTTTCCGTGAATATTTTAGAAGTCTAAATGGAAGAAAGGTGCGTATATTTAAAAATTAAGTGAAACTAATGAGAGAACTGTCAGGTGTGATGTGTGATAGAAGAGTTCCAGATCAAATGAAAGGAAAGGTGTCCAAAAGTGTGGTGAGAGCAGCCATGTTGTTTGGTCTAGAGACTGTGTCACTGAAGAAAAGACAGGAGGCAGAGATGGAGGGAGCACAGATGAACATGAGGAGGTTCTCTGTGGGAGTGACCAGGATGGATAGGATCAGGAATGAGTAGATCAGAGGGACATGTTAGAGGTTTGAGGATAAAGTCAGAGAGGCCAGGCTGAGATGGTTCGGTACGATTCCATTCATGGAGAAGATATTTTTTGATATGACAACATTAAAGTCGGCATGTCGACATTAAACTCAAAATTCCGAGAATAAAGTTGAAATTGGATGTCGACTTTAATCTTGATGGGTCGACTTAAAACTCGACATGTCAACATTAAACTTGGAAATGTCGAGAATAAAGTTGATGTCCCATAAAGATTAAAGTCGACATCAAATTAAAATTTTATTCTTGGAATTTCGACTTTGATGTCGACATACTGATTTCAATCTCACCAATCAAAAAATATCTTCTTCTTCATGAATGGCCCTAATGCTCCATCGTAGGTTCGAACATGTCCAGAGGAGAGAGAGGGAATATATTGGTAGAAGGATGGAGAGTGTGGAACTGCCAGGTAAGAGGCCTAGAGGAGGAGCAAAGAGGAGGTTTATGGATGTGGTCAAAGAGGACATGAAGGTAGTCAGTGTGAGAGAAGAGGATGTAGAAGACAGGGTTAGATGGAGACAAATGATTTGCTGTGGCGACCCCTGAAGTGAAAAGCCGAAAGGAGAAGAAGAAATGAAACTGACGAGACAAAACATGGAATATGTTGTGTTCATACAGATAAATTGAATGTTGCTGCATTTTCCATATAGTGTCAGTAGCTTCTTATTTGGGCTCATATTTGCTTCTGTCTGTTGTAATCCTAATGCATCTCCTGTTCTTCCTATGTAGTTGGCACCACATCGGTCGCGCTCTGTCAATCCAGAATGCACCACTCCTCAGGATGCTTTCCTGACCAACATCATGGACTTTGAGGAGTTTGTCCCACCCATCCCTCCACCCCCCTACTACCCTCCTGAGTACACCTGCAGCTCTGAGACAGACGCTCAGAGGTACCATAAGCCTGTTTATTCTATTTTAAACATCTTGCACAAGAATTAATAACAAGTGCATTTCATGTTATAACATTTAATGACTACATCCTTTTTTATGTGTAGCATCACTTATAATGGCTCCATGGAGAGCCCTGTCCCACTGTACCCCACTGACTGCCCCCCTCCCTATGAAGCTGTGATGGGACAGAGAGCTGCCAGCCAGGTGAGCATATGAATGTGTCTTTGCATGTGTGTGTGTTTGTGTGTTGATATGATGTAAAAAGAAGCTGTGCTGACTGATACTTGTGCATTGTGTCTATCAAGGCAACAGTGTTTGACCCCCATGGCACTGAGCTGTCTTTAGAGAGAGGAACTTCTACAGCCTTCAGCGGTGAAGGTACGACAACATTTAAACAACTTGTTACCATCAGAAATGCTCTCACTTATATGAATGATGAATGAAGTATGCTTGTTAAAATATTTAAGTTCAGCAATGACATAACTAGTTAAATATTTTAGCCATATGAAAACGCTCATTTATGGCAGCAGCAGCAACTGCGACGAAGGGAAAAGACTGCCAGAGTTTACCTTTGCAGCTGTCTTCTCGATGTCCAACTCAAAAGATTAACCTTACACTCAGTCTGTTTACATGCACACTGATACTCTGATCCCAATCCGATTTCTGTAGTTATCAGATGTGTTGATCATGTAAACACCACAATCTGATGTGCTTTATCAGATAAGAGCAGTTATCAAAATTATGAGAAATCAGATGAACACATTTGGATTTCTCCTCAATAATCTGATGTCTTCATGCATGCATGTATACTTACTTAATCTATACTTAATCTCATTCTTTTACATGTATGTATGAATAATAGAAAATGGAAATGATGTAGTCAAACATGAGCAGAAGACAATAACAGGGAATTTGAGTCTAACGTTATTACATTTGTATGCACTCCGAAAGAAATCCAATAATGGACTGAAATGTGAAGTACATGTAAACGCATCGGATATGCTTATTGCAATTATCTGTTTTCTCCTAGTTATCAGATTTTTATGGTTATATAAACAGGCTCACTGTTTCATGATGCTATGGAAAGATAAGGCAGTTTTTAAAATGTGTATGTTGAGACACACATTATAAACAGGTTTGTGTTTTAGTTTCCTGTCAAAGCGCTTGACCACAGAGCTGATGAAGATGTGCCTTTACACTCTAGCAATACAGTGACGGTATCTGTGGGTGGTGTAGTGGTTAGCACTTCGACCTCATAGCTCCAGGCTTCTGTGTTGATTCCTGCACAGCTTTCCTCTTAGTGTTCTGCTGTTGTCCAAAACACTTATACATAGGCAGTTTTAAAGTCAGTGCCCTGCACCAATATACGAGCACCTTCAACGGCAGCTCAGTTCTACTAAAGCAAATTTTTGATGCCAAATATTTTGAAGCCTATTTTAGATGTAATAAGGTGTTCACATGCTCTTCATGTATCCATTCATAAAGTTGATGGAAAAAAATTAAGCAAAGAAATGAATTACATCTAAGGTCTGACATTTTTCTTTACCATAATACTGGATGGTCATATGCTGGTCTGCCTGTGTGTGTGTTTGTGTGTGTGTGTGTGTGTGTGTGTCTGCACTGTTCTAGGAAACTGAGACATTTTTAACTGTCCAGTTTGGTACCTACAGTTGAGAAATGGTCCCATCTCAACATTAAACATATTTTTTCCTTGAAATTCCCTTTTTTACAGTCAGGAGATATTGATTCAATTCACGTTGCTAAGCAGTAGCTAGAGGGAGGGACAGGAAAGGGAAGTGGACTCCATGAGCCTGTTTGTGCGTGTGTGTGTGTGTGTGTGTGTGTGTGTCTCGGGCATCACACAAAATCCGGAAATAGCTGACAGCTGCAGTTTGGTATACTTATGTATTCTTAGTCAAGGATGAGACTAGCAAAAACAGCAAGTTGATCGGAGTAATATTTTGGGAAATATTAGTGATTTTGGAATACAAAAGCTTTACAGTCACGTTGCTATGCCCATGATGGTTGAAGTGGAAGTGCAGTATCTGTCACTTAAATTTTAAAGAATAATTTACTAAACAATGTTTATGTCAGTACTTAGTCTAACATCCTTTCCCAAAAGTCAATTTCTCCAGCATAAAAACTACCACATCTAGAACCAGTGGTTCCTCACAGGTCAACGTGCTAGTAATAATGTATTAGGCATTGTAATAAATGATTTGTTTTGTGTTTTAGTTTCCATGGACAGTGGATCTCTGTTGATGTCAGAAATCGTGGACATCCCTGATGACTCCTCCCCCTCTGAGGACTCCTGTCTGATGGAGGTTGGGCTAAGGAACCAGCGGGAGAGAGGCAACAGGACCATCAGTGAGGGGGGAGATGGAGAGGGAGGGGAGTACATCAGCTACCGTGGTCCCCTGTCTCAGACACCGGAGAGTCCGCTGGCTGGAGGACCCAGAGCTCGACGCTTCATCAGAGGCGAGAGGTCCAACTCCTGCTCCTCCCCCAGTACAGCCACTACAACCTACAGGCAAGCACCAACCAGCACATCAGCATTATTATAGCTTCAGGTTCTCCTTACTTATAATTATTCAGTCTCTTACTTGATTTAGATCTTTAGTGTCTGTATAAGTAGTTTTATTTGTATTTTAAGGAAATGTATTTATTTATTCATTTAAAACCAATCAATTACATGTCCTTTATATAGTGCCACATCATAACAAAAATTATCTCATGACACTTTACATTTAAACTTTTTTGAACCCAAATAAAACTCTCCGCTTAATACAACATCCAATCCAGAGATATATTTGTGTCCCTGCATCATCTTCCAGGTCCCCAGTGTTGCGGCGCCAGGCCTTGCTGACCAGTAGCTGCTCCCAACTAGAAGCCATAGGTGGTTCGGCCGCTCAGCAGCGACCCTTTATCCCAGAGATAAGAGTTCGTCCCTCCACTCCCTCTTGCCAAGGTGCAGGCTCTGTCTCCTCGACTCCTGTCATGTCATCCGCCTCAGCTGACAGTAAGCAGGGTGGTCAGGGTCACGGACCCCCACTCCCTCGCCAACCCCTGTATCTACGACGAAGAGCTGGAAAGACTGAGAAGGACGGGGAGGGCTTGAGAAGAAGGGATAGTGAAGGGTTTCTGCGACTTGTCAGGTCACATAGTGAACCAGGCATTGGTTCTTCCACCGATACAGGTAAGTCAGACCCTGACGTGAACATGCTTCATTTGTAATTATTTCTTTTCCTGTGACCACTCCTTCTACTCCCTCCTCTCTAGTTGACTTTGGCTCTGAAGGCAGTAAGGATGGCGGTCTCACATCAACAGAAACAGGTCAAATGTTTTTTGAGCTTTTGGGCTTTTATTTGTACGCACGGAAGGCTCAGAAGAAGCAGCTTGGGCTCTTTTATTAAGTTAAATTTCAATACATTTGGATTAACTTCCAATCATTTGTCACTAGAGCAGACTCAAGTACTAGAGGAAATGTAAACATCATTTTGTCATTAACTGTTTCATAACATCTTAATGGACTAAGACTCATACAAACTGACAAATTACATTTCACAGTGAAAACAAATAATGAGTTCACCACTTCCTCATTTACATGTCATTGTCATTGTTCACTTACATCCATATTTATGAGTATTCCTACTCCTTGCAGTCGAAAGACTTGCACAGCAAATGTTTCTTCCAATACCTGTTTTGCTGTATTTGTTGCATTATAGAGAAAGAACTAATGGCGCTTTTCCACTTTTCCTCTACTCTACTCGGTATTCCTGTGGTGCTTTTCCACTACATGGGACCGGCTTGTCTCGGCTCGACTCGTTACACTACGGTGTGTTACTTCCGTGTCGTCTGTTCAGAGAGTTGCAGAAAACTCGCTTGTTGTGTATTTTCTCGTCTGGATTTTTACGTCACCACCAAAGACTGAATCTACATGACCGTCTATGGTGTAGTTTTGTTCTGTCATCATGTGGATTCATGTTTTGCTATTCACTGTCTACTTCTGCATCTGATTTTTGTAAATCGTCATAGAGAAAACTGTTTGACCAATCAGTGTCTGCAGTGTCGTGACGTCACATTTTGGTGTCAGTCCAGGATTTTGGAACCTCGACTAAGGCGGTACTAAAAAACTAGTACCGGGTCTCAGGTTCTAGGGTCCTTTTTCATAATGGAAAAGTGAAAGAGCCATGTAGAGTCGAGTAGAGTAGAGTCGGTAGCATGTAGTGGAAAAGCGCCATAAGATAATGAATAAGATTCAGTGGCTGCATGTGTACATTCTCTGTATGATGAATTATAGTTTGTGATTACACATACACACTGCAAATACACAGTGTACTTAAAGATGACATTGCACATTTATAAAACAGGGACACACTTGAAAGAAATACCTCATTCTAAGATCAGAATTTATTATTAGTTTAACTTTTCCTTCTTTTTTTCATTTTAAAGGGCCAGGATCTGAAGCCTGTCTGTTGCCCCGTGCTTCTCTGGCCCCCGCTGCAGCTTTGCCCAGTAAAGGCAGCATGAAATCAGCAGCCACAGGGGTGCAGGTCCCGTCTAAACCTCCCCCTACTTCGCCACTGCGTTTACCTAAAGACTGCCACCGTTCTCTAGGAGACCTTAAGGTAGATCAGAAAGTGTAACTGTAGGTTTATACTACAATCCCAATTTCACCCCATATCTGGAGTGTACCCAACATTTTAGAGGCATGTTCCTGCAATCGAATTTAAAATTGCTTTATTTACTCATATAATGGTACATTTTTATCAGTTTAAACCTTGAATATGTTTTCTATGTTCTATTGTGAAGAACATATGGGTTTTTGGAATTTGCAAATTATTGCAGTCTATTTTGTTCACATTTTACACAGCATCTCAACTTTTGGGTTATAGTGTGGTGGATACAGGGATTTGGAGGTTATGATCAAATATATTGAACTATACTATGCTGTATGTTTATTATTTTATATTTTTTCATCTAAATTAAGGAAAACTCAGCATAATATAAAGAATAAAACACTATGTGCTTAAACATAGTAAAAAGCTTTACTTTTTAATAGAATCAGAACAGTGTGAGCTTCACTTTAATGTATTGCATTTATTGCACGTATTTGCCATCAACTTTTTGTCCAAATTGAGCAACAAAATTAATATTTGCTTATATAGCAATAAAATTGATTTTACATGTAAATTATTGTTGCAAAATCAATACAATATCAAGATCCTCAAGAGTATTCATGTTTGTTTACATATCTATGTTATATACTGTTGCCCACAAAGGTGGAATAAAATATTTTACCTCTTCTCATAAAATGATTCTGATAATGTGATTTATACCTGATAGATTAAGTGAAACTATGACTCCGTATGTAATGACTATACCTGGTCAAAAAGTGATTACTAATGTGTCATAAATATGAATAAAATAGGAATGTATTTCAGAACAATATTATTCCACCTCTACAGGTAACAGAGTATAATGACACACAGGTGTTATAATTACCAAAAAATCATTTGACATTTCCTGGGTTTCTAAAAAAAATATTTAGCTATTGTTACATTTGTTCCCTTATTTTTGTTCTTCAGGTAACTCGAGTTCTGGTGGCTCGCTTCCTGCAGCGTTCCAAACGCAACCTAGCACCCTCAACAGAGCATTCTGGAAATACAGGACAGGGTCCAAAGAGGAGGGGCGGAGCTGAGGGGACTGGAACCAATCATCTGCCCCTGGACCAAGTATGACAATGTGTTATGAAATAACTCATTAACACAAACTCCACTAGAAGGAGCTACCAAACCCAACAGAAATCAGTAACAAAACTGTGTTTAATTTTAAATATTAACTTCTTAGTCTCATAAACATCTTTCTACAGCTTGTTTTCTAATTAACATTCACTCTAAACCCTATAATTCTTATATTGGATTTGTTTGTCTGTGGACTGCATCTATTATATACACCATAAATAAATGTACACATCATTTTCAGGTGTTGCGGACCCCTTGGAACACCAACCGGGGACACCCCAATCATCACTCCCATCACCCCCATTACCGTGGCCACCACCATTCCCACAGTGACAGTCGACACAATCGGCATTACAGCAGCCGAGTCCCAGAGGGCATCCACCTGCGTAGCTGTGGAGATTTAAGCTCCTCCTCCTCATTACGTCGATTAGTGACTCCTCATACCCCTCATGGTTCATCAGGAGCTCTATACTCAGAGTCTGCACTGTGAGGACAAAGGAGGAATAGAGGAGGAGGTATGCAAGGGGGCAGATTAAAAGGTGACTGGAATGAGTGGAAAAGGAGCAGATTGATGATAACTACATGCTATGGTTTTAGTGTATAAACTCTGGACTGTCTTCCCTCTTTGTTCTCTTTGTCACCTCCATTTTCTGAAGCCAACTGCGCAAACAGCCTTATAAAGTGGTGCTCTTTAACACAACATAAAACCAGAGCTCACACATTTCATTGTTTAACAGCAGTGAACAGTCTAGATGTGTATATTTGGCCATTCAGGCCCCTGTTCCAAGGCTGGCCAAGACCAAACTAGAAGCATCCTTACAGTGATTCTGTATCTATCTCCTCACCATCCTCATCTGGAAAAATGTTTTTTTTTTCCTGAAGACTTGAGACAGAACTCTTCTACTACTCATGCTACAACAACCACTTGTGTACTTACAGCCTGTAACATAATTATGGGTTGCAAAATGCTTCTGGTCCTTTTGTACATTGCTGTTCATTAAGAGGATCGCTCAGGTGAAGTGATCATGGAAACCCTTATGTTGTCTTCCATTTGCTGAAAACATGCATCTCAATACACTATCCACTTATAGTTAGCTGAGTACATTGTAAATTAAACAGAAAAGGCTGAACATGAGGACACACTGTCTCACATGTAAAACATTTTACTGAGTTGTAATTTTTTTTCTTTTTCATTTTGCAATTGAGATGTCCATAAAGGCCTTCGCAGAGAGGCAGCCAGCATTTTTAACACTTACATGAAAACACACCGCAGACACATGCTCTTCTTTGAAATATATTCTCTGTGGGTGTCCACTGGGCACAGTGGTTTGATTTGCATATGTGCATGTTTTGCTACAGCCTTCCCAATACAGCAGGTACCTTGTGCATTAGATTCTGACCGTCTGTGTAACTAAGTAATATGTCTTCAGAATGTCTTTATCTGCATGTTTTGACAATGCTTCTTACTTTTTTCCTCTTGCACCCAAGACCTTTGATAGTAGCAATTTGAAATGCGTTTGTGTTAATAGAAAGCTGAAAGGAAAGGTCAGAGTCAAAGATATGTAGTGTTTATCGAGTTTAATGCCAGATGGCTGCAGAGATGCCTCCACAGTCTAATTTGATTTGAAAATGTTTCAAGTGCACAAGCATATCTCTGACACTGGCTAAATCAGCCTTATTCTGTAAGATAAACAGATGTAAATTGCACCATGACTCTGGCATGAAGAGTCTCTTGCAATAAATGTACAGACTTATTTGATACAAAGCTAAAATTCACATTACAGGTTGCCAAGGGTCCCATTTTGAATTGCAGGGATTATGAGTGGGTGGTTAAATGAAAAAACCTTGGACTGCTGGTACCGCAGTGACAGTAATGATGTGATTCTGACAGCTCTAGAGACTGAACAAGATGTATCAATGTATGTATCAGATTGGAGACTTTTCTTTGGAACATATTTTTGGTGTGTTCACTAAGTGATATTGACCCCATGTCAGTAAAGGCACATTTTTGGATACACTCATGTATGTAAATTATTTAAAAAAGTACATGCATACACACTTTATCTGCACATGGATGCAGGCCCACTCATACACTCCCTTATTTAGGCACTGAGCTGTGTTTCTACCTCCTGTCTTGCATAAAACATTATTTATTTAAATAAATGTATATCTGTATTGCAGGCTAACAGGACAGAGCCTTGAAATATGAATTATAAATGTATCTAAATATGACACCTATTCCAGATTTTAAATGCAGTGTCAATGGCAAATTCTCAATGCAAGTTATGTATTTCAACCTATGAAATAAATGATAGACTTAAAAAGAAATTCTTATGTTGATGTTTTCTACATTCAATAGATTTTGTTTCTCTATTTCTACTCCTCTGTCACTAAAACCTTAATTAGCCTACAGTAATCGGCCGATTCCACTCAAACCCCGCCTCTATGAAATTCCTATTGGTCAGTCAGTGTAAAAGCCCATCCTGGTTCGATGTAACTGTCAAATCAAAACCCTTAATGTCAAATGGAGCCTTTTAAACCCCGCCCACATGCACCACTCGCAAAGGTCCCCGGGTAGTTTAGTTCAGTGGCGCTTTAATAAAACGGGCTGCACCTAGCCGGAGAACTACAACCTGCACGTCCTGTTTCACGAGACGTTCACAGACTTCAGTTTGACAATAAGACGAATATTAAGGAGAGAAGATTTTTTACTGTATCACACTGAACTGTTTGGGAAAAGAGGACACTGCAATAATGGTAAGCAATGACATGAATGTGACACAAAGAATACTCTGTTGATTAAAATAATAGGGGGCGTAACGTACCGGCAGGATGCTCTTAGAAAATATAAGCTACGTCCGCTAACGCGCCTTTTCATGACATGGAACTTAGCAGCTAATAATAGTTTTTCTCTTTCTCTCGTCTTAACCTTAATCCTTTACGGGGTTTAGTAGACTGTTAGCCATGCAGCTAACAAATGACAGTTAACCTTTTTGGTACAGCTCACTATCCGTACGCGATATGTAGAGCTAATGGTGCAGTGTGACAAGTTTGACCTGAGCTTGTTTACATGGGACAGAGCACTTAGTCCTCGGGAATGAGACAACCCCTACGTTTAGTTATTAACACAGCGAAAATATTCCGGACAATGCGGTTGACTGCCTTTCCGGTTAATCTAAAAATGACATCTCTTATGCTGTGCACGTCGTCTTCTCAGGGAGACAAGATTTGCAATGGGACCCACAGCAAAAAGCCGCTGCTGTCAGACTCTCAGATGTTTGAAGCCCAGTTTGAGGAGCTGGTGACTGAGCTGACAGAGAGGGACTTCTCTGATCCTGCACTGGCCGATGCCCTCACCAGGCTCCGAGAGGTGAGTCTGTTGTCTCACTAGAGCTGAGGTCTTCGCGCAAGTATTGGGTTGTTTTACCTCCGTGTTATTTGCCCTCAGGTTCTAATGTATAATGCCCCTGGAGGCAAGAGGAACCGAGGCCTTTCTGTGATTGGCTCACTGCGGGAGCTTGTCCCATCCACTGAGCTCACCCAGGACACAGTACAACATGCTCTGCTGATTGGATGGTGCATTGAACTGGTGAGGACATGACATGTGTTGGAATAAATAAAACTCATGACATTATATCAATGCAAACACCCACATCTCAACCTTGTCAGTATACAGTGGTATTGAAAAACTAAAATAGTGCAATAGGGTAATTTTACTCTCTAGACTATGTTAAAAATGCTTTGCATGACTGAAAGGGTTTCATTTTTGCCTCATTGTTTCCACAAGTTTCATGAAAATCTATACAGCAGTTTTTCCATAGTCTTGCTCACAAATGGCCGGTTTAACACAAGTAACTTCATGACATATCACTTGATACTGAAGTCAGTCCAGTACTTAAAAAACCTGACAAAGTAAAGCAATTCCTTTTACTAAAAGCTGTTTGTAAGTTAGTTTAAGTAAAACACAATACTCTTAATACAGCCAAGGACAGGGAGAATTGCAGCATGTCATAATCTCTGACTTAGTAGAACTATGTGTACTGTCATATTGCCCAACCTTAACTTAATAGAGACTCAAATGCAAAGAACAATGCAAGTTAATGTCAGTGTGGGTTTTTTTTTTTTTTTTATCACTCTGCACCTGCCAACAGGTGCAACAGAGAAAGGTCAGACTTGTAAATGATGACAAAAGGTGTCTGCACAGTCTCATTCAAACTTTATTACAACATTTCTGTCTGTCTGACCTTCATCAGGTATGTAGGCAGAATCCTAATGAAGGTCAGAGAGATAGAAACATAATACAATTTCAACAAGAAGCCAGTGTGAAGGAGCTTTATTTTGTTATTTAATGTGGGTATTAAATGACTTTTAAATGATTGACTCTGAGTCTGAGATTCAATGACATGTTTATCTTCAACAACCACATCTTTAATCATCTATTTAAGATTAATACTAGTTTGAAATATGGTTTTTAAAAAAACTACTGTATAGGTTGGAGGAGAGCTGTCATGAATAGTTTAATGTTCACAAAATCTTAGCTGATGTCCAGACGGTTATAGCTTATAATGGTTTCACACTCTTATGTCTCTTTTGGTTGTAGCTTCAGGCATTTTTCCTTGTGGCTGATGATATCATGGATGCGTCTGTGACTCGACGAGGACAGCCTTGTTGGTACAAGAAGGTCAGTTTTTTTTTTTTTCACACTCAGGTTTTTATTGAAAAAAAAGTCATATAATTCAGTCTTTCCATTCTAGGTTCTATAACACTCCATTTATTCTATATTTCATCTATCTGTTCCTCTTGTAATCACAGTTTGTGAGTTATAGTTATTTTTTCCATTGAATATATTCCATCAATAATTCTGATCCATTGGTCCTTTGTTGGTGGTTCTGTCTTTCCCCAGTACCTTGTAATAGCCTTTTTACAAGCCACTAAAAGTGCCTTGACGAAGTGTATAACATTTCACACTACATTTCCATCAGACAAGTTACACAAATACAGTACATCACAGCACCTTGGAATGCCATATCCCATCTCATTTATTGTAGTTCTCCACACACCATCTCCCAAAACACAGTTATATCACATTTCCAAAAGATATGCTTGTATAGTCTACATCAAATTCTTCACATTCCCTCCAACATTTCTGCTGTTTGTTTAACTGCTTACTTTTCTTCTTTGGTGTAATAAAGAAATACACCAGATTTTTCCAGGAGAACTCCCTCCAGTTCTGTGAACTAGTGGATGTTTGATGTATCTTGTGTGAAGGCCAGGATTCTGGTATTATATTAATGTATGATCTTTGTACCACGTAAATCTGTGACCTGACCTGTTTGTAGTACTTTTGTCTCTCTCAAGTCAGTGCCTCCTAAGTCTGGCTGATTCTACCTTAGAACATAAATATTTACGATTAGCTAACCTTGCACCTGGTGTTGTTGTACTACC
>JAPSES010000228.1:7797086-7834424 GCA_029822895.1 Maxillicosta whitleyi
GCTCCACATACAGTTTCCACACTCCTATAAAGTACATTGAGTTTCTGGAATCGGACAGGTCTGATTTAGAGAGAGGCAAAGCTCTGTTCCTTTGTACCCTGATATTTTCTGTGCACGAAAATAAACTATGGAATGCCTGATTGAAGAAAATCCATTCTCCAGTCTTGAGTCATTTTAGGCCTCCACACTTGCACATGTTAATCCAGTCATCATCTGTGATCACAGCTTTGCCTCAGTTGGTTTTAGTGTAGTGGTTTTGTGGATGTTTTCAGGTTCTCATGTAAATCATCTGCCTGTTCTTTTTAAAGGATGGAATTGGTATGGATGCCATCAATGATTCATTTCTTTTGGAAGGGTCAATCTACAGACTACTTCGCAGACACTGCAGGGACAAACACTACTATTTCAACCTACTTGAATTATTTACCGAGGTAGTACAAACATTACTTTGAATACACACACACATATAAAGACTTCTAGGAGACTTACTGGTGTGTGTGTGTGTGTGTGTGTGTGTGTGTGTGTGTGTGTGTGTGTGTGTCTTTTTGTTTTTTAGACATCTTTCCAGACGGAACTTGGCCAAGCCCTTGACCTCATGACTGCTCCACCTGGTCAGATTGACCTCAACAGATTCACAATGGAGAGGTAAGAATTGTAAACATGTTTTTACCGAGCATATGGGGTGAACGTTTTAAAAAACCAAGTGAAGTGACTATGCAGTTTACCAGGAAGAACAGGCTAAATAAGTGTCTATTTTGGTCTTTCAGGTATAAAGCTATTGTGAAATACAAGACTGCTTTCTACTCTTTCTACCTCCCAGTGGCTGCAGCAATGTACATGGTGAGTATGTGTTTGCAGTGTAAACTTGGATTTAAAAAGCTGTATACTCACACCTTTTCTTACTATTGATATTTCCCTACAGGCCAGGGCTTTACTAAAGAGGTGCACATTGTCTCTGATGTTTTTATATTGTAAACAAATAGGACTCAATAGCAAGGTGACATATAGCACTAAAATTACTGTGCAGGATTAATAGTCAACATGGTTTATCAGTGAGAAGATGAACAGATGAAGGGAATCTAGGGAAAGTAAGAAAACTAATATAATCTTTTTTTTTAAAGTATTTATTTCTTGTCTTTATAGGCAGGAATCAAGAGTGAGGAGGAACATAATAATGCCAAACACATTTTGCTTGAGATGGGAGAATTCTTCCAAATACAGGTATACTATCATTTATTAGTCATAAATGTATCACGCAGTAGCTTCACTTGAATTGGCAGACTAATTTCATAGCGTGAACATGTCACCTGCAGGATGACTATTTAGACTGTTACGGTGACCCTGCTGTGACTGGGAAGATTGGTACAGATATCCAGGACAACAAATGCAGCTGGCTGGTAGTAACAGCACTGGAAATTATGACTCCTGAGCAGAGAACAGAGCTGGAGGTGAGTGAACATGTAGTAAACTATAAAGCTGCACCCTTTTTAAGTTTGTACTGCAGGTCTATTGTTGCTACATGAGTACAGAGTTATTTGTGATAAAGTTATTTAAAAAAACCTCAATTGTTTATCCTGTGTTGCCTTTTATGTAAAGACAGAAACTATACTGGAAATGTTAATATCATACACTACTTATTCCATGTATTGGTCCAGTTTGGAAATAATGAAGTATAAATAAGGTAGGTTTTTCCATAGTAAGCACTTATATTAATGAAACAAGATACCATCTAGATGAAGTGCAGCCATTAGAATGAAGCATCTCCCTTGTTTGCGATACTTTGTCACTATTGTAAACACTATTATAAATGTGTTTCTTTTGATAACTATAGCCTTTTGGTTTTATTCTGATGATTTTAAGAATTGTCCATATTTGCAGTGGCTACATTCTGATAAACCTTTTAGACTGTACTAAACTCACTTTCTTCTGTGGTAGTGAAAATTAAAGTAATTAAACTGTGTTTATCATCTTCTTAGGCATGTTACGGACGGCATGATGAAGCTAGTGTGGAAAAAGTGAAAGCACTGTACAGTGCACTAGAAATGCCAAAACTCTACCACAAATATGAAGAGCAGAGCTATCAGCGGCTCCAGAAACTCATCGCCTGTCACGCACAAAACCTTCCCCACTCTGTCTTCCTCAACTTCGCCAAGAAAATCTACAAGAGGAACAAATGAGAAAAAATGGTGAAACATGTATAAGCTGAGGCAGGTGCATCAGGATGGGTTCCCTTTGACTTGTACTCTGATGCGCTGATTAGGACCATGAAAAAACTGAGACTGACTTGAACAGCATGACCCAAACAGGACTGTGTCATTTAGAAAACACTCTACTGTAGATATTTTTGCTTGTGAATGTCAAAACTATGCTGTTTATGGTGTCAGTCTGATGAAGAAGTCTAATTAATTTATCTTTCTATGTAAAGATCCCCCCCTGATGTAAACAATGGTACTAAAAGAAAAGAAAAAAAACCCACCAAAATGAGACAAGGGCTGCAAGTAATTTTGCAACTATTTCCTGTATCGGTTAATTTGCTGATAATTTTAATGATTGATTGGGTATCTCCTCACGTCTGAAGAAGGGTGCAAACCCGATACGTCACGGTATAATATAATTAAATGGGAGCAGCAAAATCCTGGTGAAGCGGACTTTTTTTCTCTACTTTTATTGCCACTTGTTGCCCAGCTCCCAGGTCAGACTTTTAGATGTGCGAGCTTTAATACGAACTTTATATAATTGGGTATCTCCTACATACATTGGCATTTGTTTAACAGATCAGACATTAAAAACTATTTTATTCATGTAATAAAAGGCACAAATCTTCATATTGAAGTGGCTAACAACCAGCAAATGCCTGACATTTCTCCTTAAATGTACTGAAGCGATAACAAATAATCAATAATGAGTCCATTTACATTTGGAGTATTTGTTATTTGGGGCAGGACAGGTATGGCAGTAGATAGTCCATAGAAAAATTCTAACTGGAGTATATGAAGGCATAATAGGGCTCCTTTAAAACCTAATTCCATCTATTATTTTTATATTGTTGCTACTGTAATATATATCTGTGCTGGCAGGAATGTCATTGCTTTTAATATATAAATAAAATGATTGCTATTCTCCTGTTTTTACTCTTCGTATTTTTATGTGTTTGTTTTTCTTTTTAAAGTCTAGTTGATGATAATGATGCTTTTATAATGTAGAAATGCATGCCGTCAGGTTATGATTAAAGAAGTACAACATCAGACTAAAGGTGGTGCTTTAAAGTGGGTGAAGCTGGACAGGATCCAAGATTAATTGCGTGTGATGGTTAAAGGGGAAGAAGGGGTGTGGTTTGGAGGAGGAGGGGGGGGGGGGATCCACTCGCGCGAATAGAGGCTGTGGCTGTGGACGTCGGAGATGTTCACGCTCACACGGACTGGGATGTAAGAGCACCCGTCGAGATGGAGACCTTCATCCATCTTTACCTCCATCTGATCGTGAGTGAAGCATCCTTTTTGTTCTCCTCGTGCATGTTATGTATTTGTATGTTTTAACATGAAGCCGCTCGGTTGAGTCTGTTGTTGAAAATCCCATATTCCCAAACGGAGCCTGCGTAGATGAAAAAAAATTAAATAAAAAAATAAAACATGCAATCCTCTTTGTTAACGGTGACATTACCCGTTGCATCTTCGTATTTATTATCTGTCTTTACACCAAATCTGAATATCTATGGTAATATTTGGGTTACATTGAGGACGGATGGGCCTGAGCACCAGGGCGATGCGGCTGGAGGTACTCCCTCCTCCCCATCCTCCTCCTCCTCCTCCTCCTTGTCTCCATCAGCTCAGTGGGATCAATAAATGTAGAAGGTAAATACCGAACACTAGAAGCTTAGATTGCAGGTGATGATCTGCTGGTTTTGCGTTGATTTCAAGGCTTATCGTGGGTTTTAATGGTCATTCTGATGAAGGCCCAATGTAAGCAAGCACTAAAGTGATTTACATTCCTCAGTGATGTGAAGGGCACTGTGCAGGAATATATGAGCAATAGCCTTCGGTAGACTGGCTTTTAAAAGGCAGATTCAGTGTTGCTCGGTGCTACTGCCTGATTATTTCATGCTCCAGTTAAATGTGCACTATGTTCTGTCACTGCTGTAGGTAATGACTCTTTTAAAACGTCGTTTTTCTCAGATCTGGATCATGTTGCATGTTGTCAGCTTGAAAGGATGGACTGGCACAGATGGAGACAAAACGACAACTGTAAACTCATGACTGTCAGTGAGCCAGAACATAACAGATGATGGACAATGACAGTAGGCTATAAATTAGCAGACAATTATTAACATGGTGATTATTTCATGTGATATGTGTGTGGGTGTTTGCGTTTGAATTGAGAGATTGAAGGAATTGAGGAAATTATTCTGAAAAAATATAGCGAAAACTGGCATGCAGCTGATGTGACACACCTAATATTTAATATTCCAACCTTTACTTTTCAATGACAGTCCAAATTATGGCACAGTTTGAGTGCTCTGAAACAAAACACATTTTCAAAACTGTTATTTTAAAGAGAATCTCTGTAAATATGACACATTATTTTTCTGATTTGACAACATCCTTTTGACAGACAGTAGAGCAAGACTACATGTGTGTTCATATTACTACTGTGCCCTCCCAGGATATGGGCTTTGATAATTATAAAACAGAACGCCCAAAAGCAGAGTTCTAATGATAATCGGCCAAACTTCAAAGACTTAAACCTAATATGAGAACATGTACAGGAAAAAAATAGTGTTTGATGAGCAGTTTGCTCCTAGTCGTTATTCACTGTGGGTCTTCTTTGATGTTACAGGATCTTGGGAATGAAGCCAAGATGTGACCGTCACAGCGCATCATAGTTTGGATCTTTCCAGCTTTTACAACACTTGTTTCTATAGCAACAGAAGTATCATAGTATCCTGAAAGGCCCATTCCCACAATGCAGTCCTCTAGCTGCTCCTCTCAGCCTCTAAAGCCACGCCGTTTTGACACCACCAGACGGACCGTAGCTGGACCAAAGTCTCATGGCCCTGGTTTACAGAAAGAGGATAAAAACATGAATACAATCACCACTTCCTCCCCACGTCGGGCCACTAAAGGCCCTTCAGCACCTTCCAGAACCAGAGTGGGTGCACAGCCTCGAGCTCCACTCTACCAGGCCAGAGTGAACTCACAAAAACAGGCATCTACCATCTCCAAATCAGCTAAGCCCAAACCCAAAAGTGGTCGTGCCGCGGCAGCAACCCAAAATGCACCTGCACCCGCTCCTCCCGTGCTTCCCTCTGTTCTGCCTCTCGATCCAAATTGTAACGAACCCAGCTTACCATGCTTGTGCTGCGATGGGCGCTCCCCTCAGGACAACAACAGTATGTTCAATCATAACCACAACAATAATAACACAATTTCTCTCAGACAACAAATGCAGCTTCCACCCCCTCCGGCCCCGGTGCCTGAGAAGCAGAATGAAGCAGGGGCCAAGGCCCGGCCTGAGCCTCCATCACAGGCCCAGCTGGAGCTCTCTGCCAGCAAAGATGTCAGTGTGGAAAATGAGGGGAAGAGCACTGACCTTGACAACAAGAAAAATGTAAAACTAGAGGAAGATGAGGAGGAGGAGAGCAGTGGAGATGTTGATATTGATGATGATGAAGAGGAGGCTGACAATGATGATGACGATGATGATGATGATGATGATGACGACACCCTGGTCCCTTCATGTTGTGACTGCCCCCCCTCTCTCCTGGAGTTCTCACTCTCCTCTTCTACCTCCTCTTCATCATCCACTTCCATCAGCTCCTGCTCTGATCTGGAGTCTGACTCTGCAGATCAGCCCTCCTCCATCTGCTCCTCCCTTGACCAAGAGAGTCTGTCTTTCAGTCTGTCTCCCAAAGACCGCTGTCCTCAGCAAGCCCCTCCGGCACGTTCACCTCCATCCCTTCCTCTTAGTCGTAATCCCTTCTCCGTAGCATCACACTCCCCCATTCCCCCATGCTCCCCAGATGAGGGCTACCCCTCTGCCCTCGACTCCCCATCTCCTGACTATTTAGGAGTCAAAGGTGATTCAGAGGTCACTAAACTTGGTTTACTTGACTTCCTTGAATCAGTAGGAGAGTTTGGTAAAATGGAACGTTTCAGCCAGGTCATCCAAGTAGCACATTGGGATCTGGAAGGGGAACAACACTGGGATGTTCTGAGGGATCGTCTAGATCATCTGGATCGCTTGGAAAAAGTGAACAGGGAAGTAAAACTAGCACACATCGCCAGACTGCATGAGAAGGGGTTTGATCTTGGTGATCTGGAAGAACAGGACCTCTCAGATATCATGGATGAAATGGGAAACATTGACATACCCTGGAAGTTGTATAAAAGTCGCAGAGAAGAAATGGAAGACTCTCAGGAGTTTTCAGATGCTGGGGTTGACCTCACTGCTCCATCAGATTGTGATGACCCTCTTGTTCCAGATTCCCTCACCCCATCTCCTGCAGAGCCACCACCAAGACCCCCCAAACCTCCTGCACGTCATGCAAGCGTGAGCTCTGACCTTCACACCTACATCAATATCAGCAGGGAGACCACCTCAATGGCTGTCTCCACCTCCCCTACACCCACATTGTCAACTTTCTCCCTGAACTCTTCATCTCCTACATTCACTACCTTCAGATGTGAAAAGCCCTTACCCCTATCTCCCCCGTCCATACCTCCTCTACCAGCCTCGAAACCTGTTCCGTATCTCACCCTCTACACAGCTCCTTCTCCACCCCCAGCTATCCCTACCCCAACCCCTCCCATACCTCCTCCTCGGAGGCGACACCTTGCTAGGAAGGAGGCACAACGTCTCGCTGCTCTTCAAGCTGAACAGGAAAAGACCCCTCTTTCCCTTCCACCTCCTACCACACGTCCCCCACCTCTACCTCCTCCACCTGTCATCTCAGTCTCATCTATGTCATCTCCCCCAGCCATACCACCACCACCAGCTTTGCCTCCTCCCCCATCGTTCCATGCACTGGATGTAGAAATTCGGAAGCTGTTGATGCTTGCTGGGTTGACCCAAGCTGAGCTCCTCAAACTCAGTCCGGAGCTTGGTGTCTGTGTTGGGGGGCTGGAGGATGAGGAGGATGCAGTTGTCACATCCAGATCTGGAGAGCCACATGAGTTCAGAATAAAAGACCGGCAGCAGGAGAAGGAATATGACACAGCGATAACAATCAGGGATGGATGGAGCAGCCGGAACAAATTGGATGGAGATCGAAGAGTAGATATACTTGGAGAAGCTGAAGAAAACAAAAAGAAAGAGGAAAGCAAAGACACACAAAGAACCACATCATTTAGTGAGATGGCAAGGAGAAGGAAGAGGAACAATGGCCTAACATCTGAACCTTACTACAGCACTGGTCCAAGCAATACACAAGAATTAAAAATAAATAGACTGAGCTGTGAGACTTTACATTATTCTGCTGAGTTACTTGATTCACCTCCCCCTCCTCCTCCCCCACGCCCCTTACCCCCAATCCCACCATGTTTGCCACCCCCCAAAGTTAGCACTCTGCCTGCCAACTCTGCACAACCTGAGCGCTTTGATTGGCTCATAGCATTTACACCTGACTGTGAGGCTCCGCCGCAGCCTCCTCCCCAGGATTTAAGAAAATCCCATACAGAACCCCCAAAGAAGAGTGGCTCCTCAGGGTCATCTCCAGGGTCAGCTCCAAAAGTTACAACATTCAAAGAGCTGCGTTTTCGCAACAAGAGTGCATCACCTCCGACAAAAGTGATCACTGAACCTGATCCTGACCCCACAGTCATAACACCTGATCCAGATATACTCTACAACCTGAAGTGGAGAAGGGAGAAGGTGGGGAGCGACGGCAACCAGTGGGAGTATACCTCCCAGGCACAGGCCTTCTTCATGCAGCCACCGCCCGCCCTTACCTCAATGGCTGCTCTGAAAGAGATGCTACAGAGGGCTGACGAAGAGGGTGGGCAACTAGAACTGTGCCCGTCACAGAAGATTGGCTCATCTGTTAGTGACAGCAGCTTGTGGACCATGGGCAGGGAATGGGAATATGAAGAATTTAAGAGGGAGGAAAAGGAAATGAAAGAAGAAGAAGAAGATCAACAAGAAAGAGAAGAAGAGGTGGAGGTGAGAGGACGAGCTGATGGAGGAAGGACTTTTGAATCAAGAACTACAGGTGAGCATTTAGTATTGAAAGGTGTAGCAAAATGTGTATACTTAGATTGGATTAGATAGAACTTTATTGATCCTTTATTGACATTAAAAAAAATGGGCAGAGTCCTTAAATTCCTGAGGGCTCTGACCAATTTTTTGGTCACCTGTATACATTTGTTTGTTTCTGTGTAAATACTGTGATTGCATGATACATAATTCTGGTATTATAATGCATAATTCTGGTATTATATTAATGTATGACCTTTGTACCACATAGATCTGTGACCTGACCGTTTGTGATAGTTTTGTCTCTCTCAAGTTAGTGGCTCCCTAAAGTCTGGCTGATTCCACCCTGGAGCATAAATATTTACAGTTAGTTGACCTTGCATCTGACAGTGTAGCATTATCAAATGAAGCCTCCCAAACCTAATGATGGACAACCAATTTGGCCAATTGGGTGTGAAGCTCCACATACAGGTTCCATACTCCTATAAAATACACTAACTTTGGAGGATGAGACAGGTCAGATTTAGGGAAAGGTGAAGCTCTGTTCCTCTGTACCCTGGATATTTCTGTGCACGAAATAAACTACAGAAAGCCTGATTGAAGTAGATCCATTCTCCGGTCTTGAGTCATTTTGGTGACATTACAATACACATGGGAGAAAATAAATACATAGAAGTAGCACAGTTCTAATTTGGATGTCCCAACAAATTCTGGATTGCCAGATGATGCAGAGAAACAGATGGGTAAAAACAGACTGACAGTCAGCTTGTTTCCTTCCTCAGTGATGCACAAACAATATCATTGGACAGTGCATTGGAAAAAAAAGAGGGGGATGAAAATATAGTCTCATTTTTAGAAATGATGTATGAAACAAGGGGGAAGAGAAGGAGGATGAGTGTGAGTCACAGTCCAGGATGATGCATGATGATGGTTAACTGATGACGGGGGATAAATAGAGAGTGATTTCAGACAGGGAAGAAACAAAGCAGTGAAAGTTGGAAAGGGAACATGAACATGATTAAGAGATGGAAGGATAAAGGCAAGAGGGAATGAGGGTAATATGAGGAGAAAGGAGAGATTGGAAACTTTCCAGCCAGTATTTCCTGTACTGGATGTCAGACTGTGATGTCATCGCTGTCTAAATGAATAATTCATCCACTCAAAAGACCAATTGGAGGAGGGTTATATAGTGACCACTTTCTACCCTTACTTGCCTCCTTATTTTCTTTTTCTGTTTATGGTTCCCTCTTGCTTTCACTTTTTCTTTCTTTTTGCCAGGAAGCTATCATATCACTCTCTGACTCTCATTTTGGTTTCCATCAGCAGGAGATATGTATGTGCTTTTCTCTTGCTGTCTATCTTGCCTCCTAACCCCACCCTGGCTCCCTAGAGTAGGAGAGATAGCTCAGATCAAGTTACTTATCTCATACAATGCAGCAGTATGCAACATAGAAACTAAGGATTACATGGTAGTGTCTAAAACAGTAAGGTACTTGTTTTTTTGGGGGTTTTTTTGTTTGTTTTTTTTATCTCTCATCTTATCCCAAAGGCAAATGACAGCTAATTCTGAAGCTATTTCTAGTCATAAGTATACAAAGATAGCAGCGTTGAAGTTTGCCAGCAAATCATCTATATTAGGTCTTTTTCACAGCAGACATTTTGACTCATTTTGGCAGGAAATACACAGGTTTTCCTTTAGTTCATAATGGCCGCTATCCATGAAGGTGCATTGGTTCCAGCTCTTTAGTGTGTGCATGGTGCCTCTCTGGCACAGCTTTCTAGGACACTGAAATGGAACAGATTCATCTTTAATATTACTTGCATCACCTGTGTTTTTCCTCCTGCAAGAAGCCAAAGTAAGTGCTGTGAAAAGGTCTGTAAGCTGTAGCAGTCAGACCAGACCCCGTGTATATACCTTTAAGAGCCAAAAGGGGTGGATCTTGGTGCATGGACCAATCGCTGACAGCCAGTGTCAGAAAAATAGGAAGTATCATGTGTTGGTAATACTTCAAAGACAGCTCAAGTCTAACCAAGGTACGGTTGTTTTCCAGCTTGTTTTGACACCGGTAGTTTAGCAGTTTGTCAGAGGTAATAGAATGTAATAAAACTGTGTCCAGTCAGTGAGTTTACAGACAGACAGATAGACAAAGTGATTGAGCAAGATCGGACAGAGCTGTCTGTTGACTGACTCAGCATTACTGTACTGTAGGCTGTACTGGTGGAGAGAGAATGGGTGGTGAGGAAATAGAGAGGGAGAAAACAAAGAGAGAGAGAGAGAAGGTGATCCAGAGGTGATGATGGAACGCACTGCAGTAAAGTGTCAGCGGCATCCAACTATTAAATATTCATCCTAAACATTCTTGACTTGGAATACAAGCATAAAGCAGCAAGTGAAACCAGATCCCTTGAGGAAGTTTCTATCATGCACCTTGGACTACATTAGAATATGAGCGTTAATGATTGATGGTGTAATGTGAAGCTGATTGACAGACTGAGTATCTACTGTACAGCTGTCAGAGTGTTTAACTCTTACAGTCATGGTATCATTTCCTGTTCTGTCCAACCCTCCTCAATAAAAGACTGTGTACTTCATAAATCAACTCCATTGACTCTCATACACTGTCGATGTGGAACTGTCAATCAGCTGTTTTGACTGGTTTAAATTGCGTTAATGCATGGTGTTACATGATAATGATTTCTGCTGGAATACATTCATGAACGTGCATTTTCTCTCAACAGACACTAACATTTTCTGCATCTCTCTCTCTTTCCCATTTATTTGCCACATTTTTTTACAATCTTCTTTGTTTTTTTATTCCTCTCCTCTCTATCCCATTCTGTTGTTTGTCCATGATTCCGCTTCGCTCCCTCATATCACTTTGCTTGTGCGCCTGCCCTCTTCATCCTCGCTCCTGCACCTTACAATTTTTGGCCTTTTTTCCCCTTGCTAAAAACAGTTTCCTCCCCCCCGTTGTCCCTTGCCCAGTCCTCCCAACCCTATTTCCTCCACTCTGCACTCCCTTCCTATCGTCCGGGCTTTTGTAACCCCTGTCCCGTTGCAGATCCCAGACCTTACAGCCATGAAGGCAGAACGTCCTCAGACAAACACACCAAAACACAGTGGGCTCCTGATGCCAGCTCAGCCTGTATCCACAGAGATGATTCCAGTACTGATATAAGCTGTGGGTTTAACTCTGAATCCCTGCCTGATTTTGGTGTGGATTCTTTTCATAATTATGAGAATTACTTTAAACCAAATCCCCAGTTGGCATACAAACATATCAATGATTCCAAAACTAATCACAGAGAATTTGTGTCTGACTCCATCTGTAATTTTGATTCCCTCTACTGCAGTGATTCAGAGAAGCAGAACACACACTGTGCATCGAGCACACCTGTTAATGACACTATTAATGCTCCATGTTGCACCACCCCGTATAAAAACATCGATGTCATGATGACGTACTCAAATAGTATCAGTGCTGCAGATTCACTTTGTTCAAGCAGCACAGAAAAGCACTCAAACACAGACCACAACAGCAACAAGTCCAGGACATCCAAAGAGCTTCCTCCCCTCCCCACTTATTACCTGTACCACCCTAAGAACTGCCCTCTGCATAGGGGTGCCCCTCCTCGGCTCTCCCCTATAGGAGCGCTCTCCCCTCCCCAGCGCTCTGGAGCCCCCCCTCCAGGTGTGGCAGGTTCTTGCCTCAGCTCCCCGCTTTTCCCCCGGTCACACACCTTGCCTGCCCTTGCTGCTCCCCTTTACTATCCAAACCTCTACCCTCCAGTCCCGCCCAGGGCTCCCCCCTTACCCCCAAAACTCTACCAGGCTACTCCGCAGTCACGTGTGGCGAGTAAGATTTCTCTCTCTCTTCTCTCTCCCTACGTCTCTTTCTTCGTCTCACATCCTGCCTGCATGCATGTCTGTCTGTCTGTTTCTGTCTTTAATCGCTCCTGTCAATATGCTGGCTCTCACACCTTTGTCACTTTTTTAACCCAGGGGATTTGCAGATTTGAAAGAACTGAGTAACTGAAGCCGGTTTATGTATCAGAAGACAGCTCCCTGCAGGTCATCCGATATATCTTATCTACACTGTCCTTTCAAATCTGCAAAAAGCCTTCAGAAGGGTAACAGCTGTTCCTGTCAGAGGGTGTCTACAGTCACTCTCATCACTCTCTTTCTCTTTGTCTCCGTCTGTCCTTGTGTATGTCTTGTCTGGTGTGTCCATGTAGTTTTCGTTGTTTGTTTCTTTTTGCACGTTGTGTTGAAGTGGACACTGCATTTCATGCAATATATGATATTATTAAGGACTATTGTTTCACTTCAACTTTTTGTGTGTATTTATGGAGAATCAAAGTATTTAAGATCCACAGCAACCTGTTCTTTATAATAATATCTGCATTTATATAACTTGGTTATATAAATGTGTTTATGCAGATATCAAACAGTATGCAACACTTGCTCTTTGCACATATGTTTGATTGTATCTCACTTATATAATTGTTCCCCCCAGGCTCTGCAATTACCTTTTATACATTAATAATGAATTGTGAGTGTGAATGAGTATTTTTGTATCTGTGAGTAAGTCTTGACTGTGGCATTAATGAATGGTATGCTATTTATCCTCACTGTAGACAAAAAGTCCTCTTTACAGATCCAGATGTGACTAGATCACTACAGTAAACCAACATTAGAGGATGCTCTGTGTGTCATCAGTAGTACCATCTGCTTCTATCTGCCTACTCTAGTGCTTCATTGCTTAACTGCTTCTACTACTAATAATAATATTTTTAAGCTCTAGTATTATAGCCCTGTTTATTATCTGTGCCTTTTGTCTCTCTCTCTCTCTCTCTCATTCTACTTAATAATTTGTATTTTACTTTCAGCTGTTCGCAGTGTCTCTTTTGCTGGATCTGTACAGAGAGGGGAGACATCCTGGATGGGCGAAGATGTGAAGCATCCAATGAGAGGTCCTGGCCTGTCCTCTCTGTGTCTGCAGGAAAAGAGAGGTGTGAATGCACATTTGTTGTTCTGTGTGAGTGTTCACCAGATCAGCTGTGCGTCTTTATTTTCTAACACAGTTGCTGTTGTTCTACCCTCCAGCTCTGGTCAGTGCGGTTAGTGTGGCAGTGGAAGCCATCTTGGCCCAGTTCAGTTCTTCTCGAACAGTAGTTCAGAAGGTCAGTCAGCTAAATTTGTCCCATTGTTTGTTTTTTTTTCCTTCGGTTTCTGATCTAGTTTTGTTTAAATGTGAACAAGTGCCCTATTTTGACATGTAGCACTGAAGTTCACGTCTACACAGGTAGTTTTTGTTTGTGGAAAAATCATGTCAACACAAAAATACAAAAAGTCTTGTGTGTATTTTGCAATAATTAAAAGTAGATTCTGAAATTATCAAAAGCCAAAACCTATTTCCCGATATATAAATATCTTCACTCTGGAAAGTGTTTTCCAACAAATACAGTTTCGTTGGCAGTGTTTGTGTTTAGACAAAAGGCAAAAAAAGAGAAGAAAATAAATATGTGTGCATATATGAATGGCTTCAACTTTTTTATCATAATGTGATAAAATATTTTGTGCCTATTTGTTGTTCTCTCTCAAAATGATATAAATTTTTTACTTGTTCTCACTTATTTTTGTCACTCTCAATTAGAAAAATATTTCTAGATAACCCAGTACAATACTAGCTCTAAATCCCCTCTCCCTCTAATAATGTCCTGTCACATCACTACAACCCTAATCAACTTCTGCCTTTTGTGATTGTGTCCTATTTAATTTTCCCTCTCTGCTTAATCATCCTCTTGGATCTCATTGTCTGTCTCTCCCCATCACTTCTTTTTCACCCCCACTTACTCCACCATGCTCTTCATCTCCCCTCCTCTCCTCAGACCTTATCAGGAGATAGCACTATAAATCCATCACTGGGCCGTCTCGTGCTGCAGTGTCTCTGCCCCGCCTTGCACAGCTTGCTGACCGACGGCCTAAAACCCTACCAGAGTGACCTGATTGCAGGCAGGAGGCCAAATTCAGCCTGGAGCCTGGTCCAGGCTTCAACCAGACCAGGTATTACACAGAGCAACATAAGAAAATTAGCATGAATAGATTTCAGTGTGAGAATATGTATTGGATCCGGTGCTGGAAACTTGATCATAATGATTCTAGGACTTTGTTTTCCTTCCAGTTTCTCACACATCCATCAATATGTGCTGATTTTAGGGTCTAAAATGCTGAATAAAGTGAACAACAGGATAGAGATATTGATTGTCTTATTAGTGCCAGAGCTGCACTCTAATTTTTGACTCACCTCACTACATTTCTATCTTCATCTCCATCTACTTCTCCCTCCCTTGATAAAAAAAAAATCTCTCCCAATTTTCTCATTCTATTTGTCAAGGCCTTAAAACACAAGCCCTGTTCAACCTACAAGTTCGAGTTGGGGAGCTGCCTCAGCTCAAGCAGAGCAAACACAGGTTCAACGCATTCCTCTTTGGCCTACTTAAGTGAGTAAATCTACTATCCATGCATTGTCATCACAGAGAGCACGATGAATCTATCACAAACACACCATTTAGAAATATCTGCTCTCTTTGCATGTATCCTCATCCTTTTTTCCTTTTCCTTTTTTAGCACCAAGCTTCTTGATTTCTGGCTGTCTCACCTTCAGTCCAGTAGAGGTAAGTTTCTCCTACTTTTGTCTCATGTTGAGTCAAGTCAGTGTTAATTATCACTAAATATGTCACAAAGAGATGCACATGAAACAGAACAATAATGAGAAATAAAACTTATAAAACAAAATTTGAGGTAAATCATATATGTAGCAGAAAAATTCAGATATAAAATGTTGTAAGCTTGTAAAATAAATACGACAAATAAAAAATCTTCTACATCTAAACATAAAAAGCACATGTAAAATGTAAAGGGAAGTAATAAATATTGTATTTGTAACCTTCAGTTATCTGCACATGATTGAAGGCAGGCATGAATAATTGTGTTTTGAGTTTACTCCTAAATAAGATATCTTCACTGGTCTCTTGAATCTGAAGATGCATCCATAGCAGAAGAGTGTTATCACCAGACATATGTGGAGTGAGTAGGGACGATAGTGTGAGCCTACATAATGTTTTATAAGATAAGAAGAGTATCTTGAAATCAGATCTTGCATACAGGTAGTCAGTGTAATGAAGACAGGTCTGAGTTAATGACGTGATCATGTAAATAACAGGCATTTCTTTCTTTCAGATGTATTGGAGACATACTACCATCCCTCGTCCTTTATGCGTCTGTCATCGACTGCTTGCCAGCCTCTGTTTGAGGAGCTGCTCCTCTTGCTGCAGCCCCTGAGCCTGCTGACCTTTAACCTCGACCTACTCTTCCAGCACCACCATTTAGAGTCAGATGGTCACAGTCCAGAGATCCCCAGCCCACCATGTCAGGATACAGGATTTCAGGTTTCAACAAAGGGAACTGAATCTATGATCACAGGATGTAAATATATGGAAAGTCTCTCAGAAGTAGACTTTGGAAGTTCAGATTTTCAAGCTGCTAAAGATGTAAAACCATCACCACTGTCTAATCCAAAGAATGGAGAACCAGCAGAGTCAACAAACGGCAATACTGCACCTGTAAAGGCTTCTGTCCCTCTTGAGCAGACCAGTCCACAGCTGCTATGGGTGAAGGAGAAGGAAATTGGAGCTTTACCTCCTCCTGATATTGAGGAGGACAGCCTTACACAACAGGCAGGACAGGTAGACACCTCTGTGTGTACATTGTTGTATTCATTTAGCATTTTGTGGAACTAGAAAGCTATTGTGTTCTTTAAACATAGGTGATCCAGCAGGGATGGGGAGCTGTGATGCGCTGGGGAGGCCGACTGAGCCAGAACCTGGTCGAGATGAGCCTGGCTTCAGGAAAGAAGGAGGAGATGAAGACAGATCAGCCTGATCTTCAGTCCCAGGCTGGGAGTGACTTTGCCCCAGTCAGCGATGGTGCTCAGGTTCCCTGGGGTCTTGGGCGGCTTTTTGGAGCTTCTAAAAACCCAAACAGCCCGACAGGTCACCCAGCACCAACCAGGTTAGCTGATAAACATGTAGCATTCATGCATGTATGTTTGCTGTTCTGTTGAATGTCATTCAAATAGTTAACTATATTAATAGATTCCAGGAATGGTGACAGTCCCTAGTCACTCTTCCCTGTTTGTTTACATTTCTTTGTACTTTTCTTCATTTTTGTCTAGACGCCCCTCACAATGGTTGGCCCCAGGTGTCACAGCACTGACCCGCATGGTGAGCAGCAGCTCTGTCCCAGTAATCAGAAGGATGCCAGAGCTGCACAGGGACAGTGACCCTGAGTCAGACAAAGAGGCTGAAACACTAGAGATGAAGGAACCAACCAACAAACCAAGACCACTCAGGTACTACAGGATAATTGACTGTAATGATAACAGACAAGGCTTTTGTATCATTCAGCAGATTGATCAGTTAATTAAAAAAAAAAATATATATATATATTTTACATGTATTTACTGTTATCTCATCATACATTACCATTACAGTATAACACAGTGCCTAAGTACCTAAAGAAGAATAAAAATTCCTTGAAAGCCGAGTAGACTTGGAGTTTATTCAATATGCTGACTTCCATGTTCCATGTAACATGACTTTTAATTTAAAAAAAAATGGTGCTACTCTATCAAAATGTATTGTAAGAAGTTTTTAAGAAAATTTCCATAGCTATTAACAAAACTACAAAGTTGTGTTATAAATACAACTTCAGCCAGATTCATATAAGATTTAAAAAAGAATTATTTAAGTTTGTAGTAATTTTAAAGAGACTCTGAGCAATTATACATTTAGCTTGTAGTTGTGTGGAACTGTCATGTCTGGGATTTAAAACAGGAATTTGTCCAGTTGTGATTTGGGATTAACACGGAAAAATGTGAAATAATTAGAAATACTTAAGTAGCTATAATTACTTAATCAGCAGATTCATTTTAGAGAGATTCTACAACATAGATTCATCATGTGTTGAGGATGTTGTTGTTGTTTGTTTTTATTGTTTACATTTTTGGCTGAGCAGGTCTTTGCTTTCCTTCCTCAGGTCAGTACGCACACTGTGTGACCACACTGGAACAGGTTCAGAGCTCAGCTTCTCTAAGGGGGAGGAACTTGTGGTTTTAGGAGGCGTTGATCAAGACTGGATTCGCTGTCGTCAGGGAGACACTGAGGGGCTGGTGCCTATTGGGTATACCTCCCTCATCATGTGACTTCAGCACTGTAACTGCTGCACTTAAACAATAAAAAAAATAATAAAATATATAAATATATATATTTTAGGTGAATAATGAGAGGTTATACTGAGACCCACTACTCTGAAAGGGATACATCACACCAGCTTGGTGCGAGTTTGAGTTGAGTGCATAACACCATCTGTTCCACTTTACGTGCATCAGGAGCATTCTGCCGCCGCTCTCCTTTTATGAACATATGGGAGTTTTTTTCCCATCGCAGTCCCAGTTTGGTAGCATTGAACTAATGGATTCTAGCAGTAGGAATGCAGCAGATGGTGTGAAATAATGACTCAAGTCAAATGTAGACCATTTCATACTGGAGGACCATTGAAGTATCTCTTTAAATGTCTTTTTCAGTGTTTGCCTTCCTTTTCAGCCACTGATCTGATGATAATTACTGAGAATTTCTGTAATTTCAACTATAGAATAATGTGTTTTCAGATCACTGCTAGTTGCAAGGAAGCAACAGTCGATAGCCTGGATTTAATCATATTAATATGTCAAATCTTCAGCCGAAAAGAGTTTTGGCTTCCAGGTTATCAGGTGGAGAAAGCATGTAAGAGTAGTGGGCCTTTGCTCCTGTTGTATACTGCGTAGTTATATAGTGTATCGTAGCTGTGTAGATCTGTGTTCTCTTGACCTCTCACCTTCATCGCCTGGTTCATGTGTGTTTGACATGTTTCTGCTAATATATTTGACTGTATAAATATACATAAAAATACAATATATATAAATATATAGATATATAAATTGAGATTGATTTTACCAAGATAGAATGGTAGATGAACAAGAGAAAGCAGTTAGTGACACACAAGCAGCAGCTTAATACAGTGGCCACATTGAGGAGGTTGAAATGAATGGATCCTTATCTTTACATCTGCTACTTTAACACACAAGTGGTCGTTATACATGAAAAAAACAAAACAAAACAAAACACTGATATGTTTGAGTATGGAATCCCTTATCTTCCCCCTTGTGTGCTTTATGTATTGCCATTTGTCTTGACATCGTATCCACAGAATTATTAGATTTCGCCTCATAACTTTAATCACTGTATGCATCATGTAATGTGCCATGAATGTTTTTAATGAATGCCAGAAACTATCTATCCCTCCCACACAGTCATAGAGGATAACCGGATATCAGATGACAGCAATCTGTAGCTAATATCGCTCCTTGCTTAAAAATCTCACAAGCCATCATGAGTTGAATTAATGCCTCATAAAAGTATGCTCAGCTCTTGTTCAACTGAATCTGAATCTTAAACTAGTGCAGTGAGATAATCCCTGTAATTCATTACTGCTACTGTAAAGCCTGTAGGTTTGGTGGCTGGTCCAGCATTTCACATTTATCTTAACCCATCCTGCCATGTTTGCTGATCATAGTCATCGATATTAATGATAGTGGTGGTAGAGGTGGTAGTGGTGGAAGTGATCTGTTGATTTTAATGCTACTCATAGAAAACCTGTTGCTTTGTGTCATATATTTCTTAGTTGCTCTCTAGATTCTGTATTAATGACTATGCATATGTGTTAATGTACCAACAGCTTTTTTGTTAAATGTCATAGTTTTATTTGATGTTCTCATGCACATTGACGCTTGAATACTCAGTTAATATCAAAGAGTCCACCTGTAACAGGTCAGGACCTCTTTAATTCAGCAGGAAAGTTTCACACTCAAGTATTTTTATCTATCAGTCAGGGAAAATTCAGTCCTTAAAAGTTTCCTCATGTTATCGTGCTGATGCCATGTAGCATGAGATTATTGTCACAGTAGCATTAAGTTAAACCTGTGCTGTGAGCACAATAAAATTGTATCCTCACTGTCATCAGATGGTAAATACCTTGGAATAATGTCTGCAGCAGGATAGATAGGTAACAATAAAATAGAAAATATGAGTTGACACATGAAACTGTGTTAATGCTGTTTTTTGTTTCTTTGTATATAATCCAAATGTGAGATAATAGTCTAAATGCATTTGTTTGGAAGCTGTTAATTTATTGGATGTACTATTTATTGATCTTAAGGGTTCAGAAAGGAATCGCTCTCTATCTGGGTTCTGTATGTGCATTTGTGTGAGTGTGCACATGGCAGCGAATGCGGCAGTGAAAGCAGAGATGAGTGTGAGCACATTGATGTGTCTGCACATCCTGCACTTTCACTTGTGTGTGTGTGTGTGTTAAAGTGTAACAATGACTCCTGTACCTTCCTCTGCCCTCCTCTTCCTCTTCTTTCTCTCTGGTGTCATGTAGCCTATAGACATTTCCCCCCTTTGTCCTACTATTGCATATAGTTCAGTGCCCCTCTAGTGTCAGTCACTGTCCACTTCCTGCATGTGCTTGTTTGTAAATACACCAAATAAAATGAATATAAACCAAAACCATTTGACTTTTGGAGTCATTTCTGTACTGTCATCATAATCACAGTGTCATTAACCACCATGTGTAACTGGAAAATGTCTGCGGGATATTTCACTTTGAGAGCATTAGTACATAACTACATGGTAGTGGCATGGCAATGGAAATAAAATGAGCTCCCTATTTTGTAATGCTTTTAATATCTCTCTAGTTCCTTCATCCCTTCAAACTCATTGCAGCATTTACTCTGAATTCTCTTTTTTTCCACTGTGATCGAAAGATCCCAAGATGCTCTGTGATGCAGTTAAGGGCAGAGAGAGGAGAAAAAATCTCCAGAGTGAACTGCAGCCCTCCCCCATCTTGTTGCCGTGTTCTTTTGACAGCGTCCTCCATTGTGGGTCATTATGGAGGACAACACAGTATGAAATAACACCACTAGATAGCACTGTTTGCTCAAGCTGATTAACATCACTGCAGCTCTGCCCCCAAATGCACACAAGCACAGCAAGAAACAGGCCTTGAAACCCACACACCAGCAGTTGTCAGGGTTAGTAGTAGTAGACATAAAATGCTTTTATTATTATGGATATAGAGGCAAAAAGTCTGAGCTGACATTCTATGGCGTTGAGTTATTAACTGTTTTTGATGTTTTGTTTTTCAGATGCACATTATCAGAGGCAACAGGCAAAGGTTACATGTCATGCAAACTAGATAAATAACTCTTTATGTGTACCTTTGCTATAAAGTTAATCATCCACTGGCAATAATGTAGTGCTCTTAGTTAAAAAAGGAAAGAGGAAAAATATACATACAGTATGTAAACAGTCAAAGAAATTGCACTTTTTTTGGCTTAGATTTAGAAGCCACACTACAGAAAGAGAGCAGAAATTTAACACTGGAACAACTAATCACTGTCACTGATTGTCTGACCAATAAAAAAACAGACACTGAGCTTAAAAAAAAAAAAAAGAAGAGACAAATTATGTATTCTACAAAAAAAATCATATACAATCATAGTCAATTTTAAGGAGAAATGTTTGATATATTGGTCAGCTGTATAATTTGTTAAAAACATCTTAGTAAAATGAAAGATTTGATTAATAACCTTTATGTATAATCCAAATAGTACTGTCATGAATAATACTCATTTTACACGCTACCGCTGATAGAAGGAAAACCGGTCTCTATGTACATTCACATGAAACTAAATGCTATGGTTGCTTCCACTAAGTGGATTAGCCCAATACTCCTAAGATGAGAACAATCTAATATGCATCTGTACAGAAAAATGACCTCCGATCCCCCAATATGCACAACTGAAACAAAAACTTAACCAAGAAAGTCCTTATATAGTCCTTATCACAGGAGATATTGCTTTAAAAGACTGCATGAGTTCGCTTAGGTACGTACACAAGACAACATGGCACTTCTACAGAGCATTTGGGACAAATCAATTACATTTTTCATTCCCTTTCCTCGCTCCTTCTCCCGCAAGGACATTCTGATTGTCACTGCTCTGGAGCAGAGTGAAACATTCTCAAAGGCAGTCTGAAGTAAACAGAAACACTTTTTACCCTTCCCCAGGAAGCAATACTGAAAATAGTCAACAATAAACATTCCTATCGTTAATATAGTTTGTCAATTTCTTTAGCAGATAGTACTCAAGCTGTTTTCTTTTTCAAAAATAACTTCTCTCTTAAAACCTCATTAGAAATTCTCTTGCAGCGATGCCAAAATTCCTATCACTAAGCCCACCCCCTCCCCTGCCTATTCACTGGTACATAACAGACACTGTCTTGGTAAAGTAACACTGTCTCTACAGCCTTTAACTGGCTCACTTCTCCTCATGTCATTTCCCAAAGGTGCAAAGTGACTTTGAAAGCTTAACGAGAAAATGACGGTTCAGTTTTGACCTACTTAGGCCCAGGCTACATTTTTTTTTTTTTACCCCCGGGAAGCTTGTGAGCTCCTTGTCTCTTGGAAACTTCAGAACTGAAGACACTGAGTACCATTTGAGTCCACTTTCATTCTCACATCAATGTCTGTCTCTCCCAGTTTGCTTAAGGTGCCGAAGTAAGAGCAATCAAAGCATATATGTGTGTTTATAGTGTGTCCACTCAGCATACAGTCTTTAGTGTGCTTGTTCATCCAGCACTAGTGCAAATTCATTTCTGCTGGTCTGTTTCTCTGTTTCGCTCATCTCGCGCTGCTTGGACAAAAGATGGGTTGCCATGGTTTCATCCTTGGTGTGATGCCCTTCAGAGCACTAGGTTCAACACACTCATCTGTCAGTGTGTGAGAAGTCTTTCTTGCATGTTCAGTTACTATTATTCTCCAGTTTTCTGCTCCTTTCTCTGTTGTTTTCTGTGGCACGACTACTCTTAGTAGCAGTGCTTTGACATCAGTTCCTGTCCATTGGTCTGGTGGTGGGCCTGGTCCCTTTTGCAGAGTGGTCCCACCTGCATAGAGGCAACATACTGTCAATGAAACAGGGTACATGCAATTAAAATACCTCTGAGTAGTGCCGGGCAATATACCAGATAAAATCCTTTTATTATAAGTAATACAGTACAGTAAGAATGGTTCATATATGCAGTCAGAGTAAGGCTAGAACAACGGGTGTTATGCTTCAAATGGCAGCAAATTATAGAATGTTGTATTCTTTTCTGCAGCCTGAAGTCCAACACAAAGCTGTGCTGAATGTACTAAGACTGAACATACCTGTCATACTAACCATTTTAGTCAAAGACAGTTAAGAAACAAGACAGATTAGTAAACCATCATTTCTTTTTTCTGTGGGTTTGTCCTTTATCCATATCATTCCAATGGGACAGGGGTGTCAAACATATGGCCTGTGGACCAAAATCTGTCTTGTAAAGGGTTCAATCCAGCCCACGCGATGAATTTACAAAGTGAAAAAAATCAAAATCACTCAGAAGTTATTAACAGTCAAGGGTGTCATTGAATTTTGACAAAAGGTACACTTTTCAGTTCTCAGTGACTGTTACTAAATGTTTTGTGCATTTGTAGATTTCCTGCGATCTGTAAGTTGTAATGCACATGTGTAATTGACAAGCAGAGGCATAATTTTGTTAAAATAAATAAATAATGCATTTATTTTTCTGAAAACCTTTTAGGTTGTTCATGAATGTTCAGGTTATTCACATTTAATAAGAACAGATTTTCATACTGTAAATCTACTCTTTTTGCACTAAAACATAGAGAAAAAAATTGGAGTTTTCATTATTTATGAAGTTATTATACTATTATTTTGGTGGCCTGGTCTGCTTGAGGTCAGATTGGGCTGTATGTGGCACCTGAGCTCAAATTAGTTTGACATTCATGCAATAGGACAAATTAACCTTATCACAGGTCATCACAGATTCTTTCACCCGAGGCACACTAGTAAATAGTGGATTGTTTCTCACACATCTTGTAACGTATCCCCTGAATATTTTGATGTAAAAAAAAAAAAAAAGGACATTATAGACACACAGATATAGAGCTTCAAGCCCGTCTCATGAGATCTGGGCACAGAAACCTTAACTACAGGAGTTAAAAACAAGCAGGAAAATAAATCACCATTATAATAAAATAGTGCTATTTGCCTGTAAAAGAAATTTGATACTAATGTATTATTTTATTTAGACCTTAATAATCTACTTTCATCCATCCACATTACATTCTAAACCCTTAGGAGACGTGTACCATTAGTGTATAGTTTCATACTATTGGCACCATGTACAGTGACAGTGATATTCAATTTCCCCGGGGCATTAATAAAGCTTATCTGTATCTGCATCTGTATCTGAACCAGCTTTGTTAAAGATGATAACACACCAATTAATTATCCACAATGTATTCCTGTTTTAGAACATTATGAACAGATTAATAATCCACCCTCAAGAGAGATGGGTTCAGAGAAATGAAGAAAACACTTACTTCAACCTAAGAAACCATAAAAGTTTTCCTCATTCAGGGTTTTTTTTTCTCTTTATTTTCATTACTTTCTACACTGCAAGTTAACAATTTTAGATTCATTTTACATTCTTTAAAGTAGCCTCTATTGCTGTTTTGCACACTCTTGCGATAATCCTGAGGTAGTCACCCATGGTGGTTTCCAGTTAATATGTGTGCCTTGTCAAGAAGGTAACTTGTGGAATTGCTTGCCTTTTTACCATGTTTGAGATCATTTGTTTGGATACATTCAATTACTATTCTTATCCTTATCATGGGAATATTCTGGTATGGTTAACCCTTTTTTGTGTCATATGTGTTTGTACATAGTTTTGATGTTACATTACATTTGGCTTTTATCCAAAGCGACTTACAAGGTATGTAAGCGTATGTATAGCGTAAAGGGCCCACCTGAGATTCGAACTGGCAACCTTCCACACCAAAGTTTGCAGTGTTAACCACTAAGATATCTGGTCGCTATATGTCTTTAGTAACAACTTGGAAAGTAATTAAAACAAAGAAAATGAATGAATGAGAAGGCTTGTCCAAACACTTTAGTGTTGCTGTTTGTTGAAGTCACTGTTTCAATCATTGTTCTGAACCTGTCACTTTGTGGGACACTGTCCACCAAAGGCTGATTGTTAATCTACTATAATCTGTGAATCTGTTGTAGAAAATAATTTTAAATTAAGAAATACCATTTAATCAGAAAGTGTGATCTTCCTTTAGACTGGTACTGTATATCTTACACTGTCAGTACTTCAGGTCAATATACTGCCATAGGACTATATTATAACATTTTGTTTTGACAACCAAGCAATGTTAAAGTTGTTGGTGTGCTCTTACTATGTTGTAGTCTAAACAATAAGAATTACTTCAGTTCTACAACTTTTTTTATATCTTGCATCATTTTCTGGTGAAATCCTACAGTAATCAAAGCTTTTGTCAAATACATGATGAAATTAAAATTAAGCCACAAATGTATAAAAAGGCCCAATGATCCAAAAACATGTTCTGCCATAAAAATTCCCTAATTGTGAAGAAATTCATTGATTTGCTCACATTGCCTGGCACTAGGTATGAGTGGCCTTTGTTATTGTATCTGATGTTGTACTTACCCCGTTCTATTAGCTTATGAGTGCTGCAGGGTCAAAAGTAAATCATTCAGCCGTTTCCTCCGCTGTTCTCTGCTGCAAACCTCCTCTTCCCCTCGTTTTTCTTCTTCTCTCTCCTCCTCTTGTCTGCTCTGGGCTTTGGTGGGCTATGGTGAAACAAGTATGCACATGTAATTGCAAAGGCAGACTTTTATTTATTTTTTTTTTTGTAGAAATTTGCATTGTTCAAGGACTTTTTTCTGTGGGTAGTGGTGCATTTTTTGACTCACACAGGGGCTGGCAGTGAGTGAGCTGGAGGTGTCCTGACTCTGATGGTAGGGGTCACTGCTGAGAACCGTCACTTCCACCCCCACTTGCTGATCTGAGGGTCAGAGGTCAAAAGTATGTTAGTGAAGGCAGTGCAAAAAAGGAATGGTTCAATATGGCAAGTAATTTGTTTTACAGATGTATCTGTAATTATCCAAGAGTCCTTGTTTCCTCCTGTTTTTTATCTGCAATCAGTCAGGGAGTCTTTGATGGAAACTGTGTGGTTTCACTGTTAATGGAGAAAGTTGATGCCTGCTGGGTTCTTGGACACCAGCAGTGGATGACAGAAATGGGGAAACATTTCTGCAGGCTGAAATTCTGTGGTTGGAAAACCACTTAGTTTGCACTGCTGAGTATGATATTGAGAGACAAGCCAAATATGAGGACAACAGGCTATGAGCAGAGCACACACAAACACACATACATGCACACATAAAAAAACATAGAAAACCAAAAAAATCTCTAAAGCGATACAGTACAAATGAAAATGAGTAGTTGAACCACATACACCCATGCGTACACAAACACCTACAGAAACAAAAACTAACACACACACTTGCTTCATGGACCTGACTTGATGTGGCTGTCGTCCCCATCAGCTCCATCATAGGACAGATGTCGTGAGTCCGTCTCCTCTCCCTCTGTGTCTCCCTCCCTTTCCCTCTCTCTCTCTATCCTCAGTCGGATCTGTCTGTCTCGCACAAGCTCCCAGTTTCTCACGAGAAATACTTGGTGTTTCACCACAAAGTTCCTGGCCCGACACAGAAAGAAACATTATCCGTCGAGGCTGACATTAGTAACATTGAATTAAATAGTTTATCATGAAACACAAAAGGCTGAGTTCTTTCCATACCTCTCACTGCTGGTTAAAGGATCCATGTCAAGGTGAGGAAAAAGGCTGGTAATGTCACTGGAGGTCTCTTCCTGTACAGTAAAATGCAAAGAGAGGAATGTGAGTGTTAGACGTTTTGGAAAAACAATCATTCAACTAAATCCCTCATTGGATTGAAATAAACTCACCACTGTCTGGTGAGAGGATAAAGTCCTCTCCTTCAGTCGGCCTGAAAGAGAGAGACAGACAGACAAATAGAAAGAGAGACAGACAGACATATAGAAAGACAGACAGGTGAAATATAGTTCCATACACTATTGCATTATTGACCGGACCTATCAGCTAAACCTGCAGATAGCATATCTTATCCTGCCAACTTACAGTAACGCCTCTTCCTCTTCAGGGGGACAGCAGGCTGCCTGCAAAGCTGTAATACCACAATATGAAGATTAAAATCAAGTACATTCAAGACACTCCATAAATCTCCTTGTAAAATCCCTCTTTCATCCAAATGCACTTCAGTTTGACTTCTCTCCTGCTTGTTATTGTATCATGGAGCTCTAATGTACCTGGTTATGTTGCCAAAGCCACATAACATCATAGGGTAACTGGAAATGAATCCGCTTAAGCCTTAGGTACTTCCCTATAGGACACAAAGCAAGTTAGGTTAAACTACCATGGGAATCTACAACCAAATATAGGACTAAGAAAATGTCTTTCCTGTACTCACCAACATGAATGGGAGCTGGTAGAAGGCTATAATCACGATCCCCTGGTGTATACTCCATACTCTCTCTTGAAAACTGCTGTGAATGGGAAGGAGGGCTAGGGAAGACGTACAACATTAAATAAATGAGCATAAAACCTATGGCACCTGCACATTAAAAGTTCAGTCTTTAATATTTAACTGTATCTATTGGTTAGATGGCAACCGAATACTCCTCGCTTCACCCTCCCCAATGGTGACAGCTTGACCCTAAAAAACCCTAACATGATGCACCATCTGCCATAATATGCAAAAAAGTCTGCTCTGAGTTACAGTAAAAACATGCCAACCCCTAAATCTCACACATCAGACCTGTAAAGAGATAACTTATTGAGCTAGTGAACTCACTCTGTGGTTTTGTAATCATCAGAGTAAAGACCTGCCCTCAGAAACTTCTTCCTGGGAGGGTCATCTGCTCTCTCCTCTTGTTGGATGGTTACTGGTTGGGATGGAGCCTGGTCCACATCTGACTGGTTAAAACATTCAGTGGGTGTGTCACACTCTGGTTTATCCTCAGTGACACTAAAAAGAAAGCATGAAGAGAGAGATAGAATGATAGAGAGAAAAAAGAGAAAGAAAGAAAGGCACTGGTTTAGCACACAGTGCTGAAAACGATGTGTTAATATAGCAGTAGTGAGTGGCTGTATTGTAATGTCAAGTCAACCAGCTCAGGTGCTATGAAATGCAATGTTTACCTCTGATGACAGGGGGAGTCACCATGTTTTCTTTTCCGTCCTCTCTTCCTCTTGGCCTGCAGCTCCAGCTCCGTCACCTGCTGCACTGACTCCAGTCCTCCATCTTTCTCTGGCCCCCTCTCTTCTTTCCTCCCTCCCACCTCTCTTCCATCTCTGTTATGGCTGTGCCCTGGCAAGAGTTCAGGTGATGACATGAAGGGAGCTGCAGGGGAGTGTGTGGGGGAAGATACAGCTGAGGGTAATGGGTGCTTCCTAGGCCGTCCTGGCCTTCTTTTGTTTTTTGCTGCCACACTGTCTGTTGTTGGCACATTTTTCTGCTGGCTCCAGCTTCTTGAGTCACCTTGTAAACCTGCAGTTATTGAAATAGAAAGAGGGAGGGAAGGGTTGAGGCAGAAAGAGGGAGGAGGGTTGGGTGTCAGTGGCGGAGAGGAAATGAGACAGATGTGGATCAGTTATTGGGCCAGCAGGAGGTGTGAGGTGAGGCCACTCTAGGCTGAGTCATGCGGATGGGCCACAGATTAGGTGAGTCACAACATTTCCTCCGACCAGATCACTTCTGGGAAATGCATTAAGAGGTGATTTATGTACACACACTCATACACCAGAAAACCGCAGGAATTGACAAACACAGTGCAGCAGGCCTACTTTTTAATGTGACTATGTACACGTATGCACACAAATTTGTTTTGCACATTCAGTTAATGTGGAACATAAATCTCAAAAGGCTGACAAAGAATAAGAGAAAAAAAAGTGTGTGTGGCTGGGGTAGCGTGCTGTCCCACATGTGCATTTAGTTAGATGATGAACTGATGTCAAATGTATTCCACCTCCTTCAAAAACAACATTTTCCCCACACAAGCCTTATTTGCCCCCATTCTGACCCCTGTGCTGCTCCTTCATCAATCACTCCTGAGGTCATCTATCTTTTTGTTCCATTTTCCACAGTCCCTGACAAGACTGACCACTCTCTCCTTATTGAATATTTCCAAGTCAAATACGCCTTGTGGGTCAGCACTAAAGGATAGGCCAAGCTTTAAATAGCCAATCTGGTGGTTAACTAATGACTGTATTCACTGGCTAGCCCTGGGCTGTAACAGCATGCGGTTTGCTGCAGAACAGGAAGATTTTAAAGATTTTCCGGCAGATTCGCATCAAGATGCTGCCCTCCTGCTATAATACTTTTTTTTTTTTTTAACATTTCAACAGAGTGGTTGCTGGATTGTTGCATGTGTATCTGTGTGTCAAGCATGTCCCCTGCTCAGCAGAGGGAGTCTGAAATTGGCTATAAAAAGAACGAAGTCTGATTTCCTCTCAAACACCCTCCTGGCTTTGATGTGTGGCTCAACAACACCTGAGAAAAAGCGAAGCTGTCACTATATTGGGAAGAGTATTTCTGCCACAATCTCATCTCCACATTGTGCAAATATAAAAACCTGTCATACTGAGGAAGTGAAAAGAAGCTCTTGGCATAAAATCTATTCTCTCAGCTCCCTGTCATGGTTTGGGTGCTATTGTTGATTCAGTTTTATTCAATAATAGGCACAATTGATGTTAGATTTTCTGTATCATGTAAATTACAGTGAATGTTCAAGGTATTCATTTTCTGACAATGTAATAAAAGAACAGAACCCTGTAAGTGATAACAATATATTTTTTCTGTAGCCACAGAGACACAAACGTTACATTTTATATTTCTGCAGCAACTTCTACAATGCAGCTTTAACTGAGCCAATGAGCATAAGGATAGTTGTCAGCCATCTATTTATTCATGCATCAATCACTGGATTCATTCATGCATCCTCACCTGATTCTCTTCTCTCTGTCCAGGCAGGCTCATCTCTCCTCCATGACCTGTCTCCACTTCCTGAAATCCTACTGGCCAATCCACTCCTCAGACCCCTCCCTCCTGTTGCCATGGCAGCAGATGTGAATAGGTTGGTGTGGACTGGTGATGGGGACGTCCTGTACAGGTGTGACTGTTGTATATCCTCCTCATCTTCATCCTCTCCATCTGATGCAATATCTCTGCCTGTATGTTGCTGCTCACCAGTGAATGTTCTCCAGCTATGGTTGGAGCTTCCAAATCCTGCCCCTCCAAGACCCCCAAATTTTGTCCAAGTCTGACCAAGACCCCCCCATCCACCCCCAAATGAGGACAGGTGAGTTGATCCCAGCCCCAGTGAGGTGAGCGATGTATGTTTGAACCTGTCTGCTGCTGATGTGGATGATGATGATGAAGCGTTGGCAGCAGCAGCAGAGGAGAAGGACTCGCTTCCATTATCACATGACCAGGACGATTCTTTGGATAGCATACTCCCCAGTCCTCTATTTCCTTTTCGTCCCCCTTCACCTTGTCCCAGGATGAACCCTGACCTTGACTTTGAACTAAGTAACCCCTCTCTCTCCATACCATCCTCCTCCTCATCCCCATGTAAATCTTCCTCATCGTCCATGTCTCGCTCGCAGTGCCGGTGCCTGTGTTTGTGTTTATGTTTGTGTTCACTCCTCCCACAGCCACAGGAGAGACTTGACGTGAACCCTGATGTGAGGTGTGGGGTTCCCCCACTGCCTCCCCGGACATCTCCTTCAACCTCTCCCCCTAAAGCCCCCTCTCTCAGCAATCTGCTTCTGCGCCTGTGGAATCTGGCAGGATTAAGGAAGAAGTGGGCGTGGTGGGGCTGATGGGGGGCATATTGATGAGGAGATGGGAGTGCATATGAGTTAGGGAGGTGGTGGTAAAGTGGAGTAGCTGGGGGATAGCTGCTATAAAATCCCATATTTTCAATGGTCTCCTGGAACTTTGTTGAGCAGCCACACTGCCTGCGGTCCGGCTTCCGGTTACAATGCACTGGCTGGCAAGAGTAGAAAGGCTGAGGGGTGAAGGAAGGATTAGCAGAGTAAGACGAAGGGTGAGGTGAGTAGAAACCATTCAGATTTATCCTGAATATATTGGAGCGGAGGGAATGGGAGGAGTGATGGCGCCTTCCTCCAGCTGCATTCCCATCAAAGCCCTGTCCCAGTCCTGTTCTAGCCCAACTCCTCCGTCCGATATGTATCTCGCTGAACTGACTGATCATTTCTTCTAATTCAGACAGAAACTCTGGATCCTGCATGTGCAGCTGCTGGTGCTTTTTCTTGTGTTTATTTTTCTGTCTCTTCAGTGCATTATGCCCATGGCAAGGATAAAAGTCTGAATGAGTGCACTTATTGTGTCCTGGGCATGAGCACGGGCACAAGCACGTACAGGAGGAGGAGCAGTCGTAATCCCTCCGCCTGTGTCTGTGCCTGTCTCTGTGTCGCTCTACAGCAGTTGGATTGGTTATCGGGTTGGTGTGGTGTCTAGACATGTGAGACAGGGGTGAAGAGACAGGAGATGGACGGTCCACAAGAGACGAGGTATGTCTCTGACCTCCTAGAATCACCCCTGAAGCCTGACCCAACCTAAGCATCCCTCGAACTCCTCTCATCTCCCCTCGCTCCGAAATGCTGTTGTTATCTGTTCCAATTCCGCTATCACTAGGCAGAGTCTCTTCACTGTGTGATTCACTCCTGGGGGAGGGGGTGGCCTCTTTCAGGTGGCCGGGAGAGCCAGGTGTGTGATGGAGTGGAGGTGTTGGACAGGAGAGCTTACATGAAGACTGGTGGAAGGGGAAATGATGCCTTCCCTGACATGGACAACTCTTCTTCACAAAGGGGGAGAGGGATGAGGAAGACGGGGGGCGGGGGGAGGTGCAGGAGGATGATGGGGATGGGAGGGAGAAGGGGTGAGAAAAAAGTAGAGATGAAGTAGGTTCTGTGAGGCTGCCTTCACTGTAAGGGCTCTGGGCCCCACTAGAGTGGGTAAGAGATGGAGATGGAAAGGGGTGAGAAGGAAGAGGTTGGGGTTGGCAAGTCGAGAAGAGCGATGTTTCAGCGGGACTGGTAAACAGAGATGACTGAGTGGAGTTCTGGGAATTAAGGTTGGTTGTTTGAGCTTTAGGTTTGCGTCCCCGCCTCTTGCCCATGTAGATGGTTCCTCTCTTACTCACATTGATTTGGGGGCCTAGCTTACCCCCAAAGGAGGACGACAGGGCAGAGAGTGTGTGTACTGTTGTAGCCTCTATCGATTTACACATTCTTAGAGAGGTCTCACCATCTGCTGCATCATTTCTCCTCCCTTCTTTTGCTACATATCCAGACAGCATTACCTTGTGAAGTCTCCTCTTCTTTCTTTTCTTCATTTCATTTATCAGTCTTCTGATTTTTAGCTGCCTATTTCCCTTTTCAGAGGGATGAAAATCTTTACTCCTGTCTTCATCATCAGTTTGATTCAATGCATCTTCGCTCTGGTCGTCAGGGAGGAGGCGTTTGGGAGGACGGCCACGTTTCTTGGGGCTGGATTTAGTTTGAGAGGCACTAGGCAGTATTGGACTTGGCTCAAGCACAGGAGCTTTCTGAGCTCTGTCACGCCCTAGAAGAGGCACCTCAGATGAGATAGCATTTGGTGAAAGCTTAGGAGGAGGGTCATCTACATTATGAGATTTAGGGCGGCCCCTTTTTCGGGTAGGGGTTATAGAGCATTTAGAGGCAAAGGGGTTAGGGTCAGAGTTGGGATGATTCTGTTTTGGGGATGGGGGTTTGGTTGCAGTAGAAAGAGGGGAGGAACTGCTGGTTAAGGAGCTAGAAGGAGCTGCATGTGAGTCATCTGTCTGCTGAGTAGTTGCCTTGGCAGTGAGGGACGTCTTGGGGTTCTGGGGGAAACTTAGTAAAGGATTACGTTGAGAATCTGAAGGGACTTCCTGACTTTCCGCCTTCTGAGCCCGGTGCACCAGCTTGGTCCAGCTGGGCCGTCTGGCTTTACGTTTCTTGAGCGGTCGGCTGTCTTGCTCTTGAGGGGAAGAAGGGGGAGAGACGGGTGCCCTGGAAGGAGTGGGCAAAGTGGGAGGAGCTGTAGAAGAGGGGTGGGTTGGAGGCACAGTTGAATGTCTTGAGATGTCTTGTTCTTTTGATTTACTGGTGTCACCTGTTGTTGCTGGTTCAGCTTGTTTAACAAGCTTGCAACTGTCATCTACTTTGTCTTTCTCGTCCAGTCTGCCTGGGTTCACTGCTTTACTAGTTTTGTCTTCTGTACCATTATCAACTGTTTCACTACATTTTGTATTGTTATCCTCTGTTCTTTGTCTGTCTGGGCTAAGCTTAACCTTCTTTTTCTCAGCCTTTCCTTTTTCAGTTTTTACTTCCTCCCTCCATGTATCATCAGTCTTTTGTCTTTCATCCTTGTCTTTACCATGCCTAGACTTTCCATCCTTCCCTTTTTCTTTTTTCTTCTTTTTGCTTTCCTCCTTCCTGCACTCACTCTTTGCTCTTTCAGCCTCTATTCTATCTCGCTTTGATTTCTTCTCTCTCCGCTTCTCTTTCTTTGCTTTCTTCTCTTTTTCTCTCTTTTTCTCTAGTGAGGGCTGCAGAGAAGGATCCTGATCCTGGGATTGGACAGAAGTGGGATCCACACCAGGAGATTGTGGTTTTGAGGTGACAGTGGGAGTTGAAGGAGAATCTGGCTTGATCTTGTGGCACAAGCCAACCTCTTTATGGATGCTGGTAGAGACTGGTGGAGATTTTGTTGAGGGTGAAGCAGAAGTGGAAGTATTGTGTTTTCCACTCTTAGTTTTTGTCGAGGGGGTAGTGCCAAAAATGTCAGCAGACCCTTTCCCATTGGATAGTCCTTTCTGTTTGGCTGTCTGCACCAAACCATTATGTTTCTTAGAAGTGTTTCCTTCACTCCTGATTTCTGCTGCAGAGATTGTTTGGCTGCAAGGTGTTGAGGGTGTAGCAGAAGCTGCCTGGTCTGTAGAGGGTGAAGAGGGTTGGTGGCCTGCAGAGACAGGCTGGCCATTGACAAATGGAAACTTCTCTTTCTTCACTCTCTCAGATGAGCCATTTGAATTCACCTCGGTCTTATCAGCCAGTTTGATAGGAACCTGGGGAATACAAACATGCAATCTCTGTCATGGACTGCAATAACTGTGACATCCATTTGTTCTCTGTTGACAACAGTAAAGGATAATGGGGAAGAAATCGTAACTGAAATGCCTTTGTTTTTGTCTACCCATTAAGAGAAACTGAGGACAAAATGACTCAATCAGGCATAGAAAGGAGGGCATACTGAGGAGAAGGAGAGAGCGAGGTGACGAAAACAGGAATGGGGTTGACATAGAAAGGAGAAATACAAAGGCGGAGAAAAAGAGAGGAAGGGAGTGGGACAGGGAGAGAGGGGGAGTGAAAGATAAATGAGAGCAGGTAGAGAGAAAAGAGGGGATGTAAAAATAGAAGAGAGGGACAGATATAGAGAGCCAGGCAGAGACGGAGAGAAGGAGAGAAAGCTGTGCTATTGGTAGCTATAAATTGCCACTAATACAGATGAGAAGGCTTGACATTTCGTACTTGTCCTGTAATTTTGGTATGCTGCAGCTTGAGTGGCGTTTCCACAACTAAAGCAATAAGCTTTCCCTTGGGTGATTGTCATAAGTACTGATGGTCCAATGTCTGTAATACCCCCAATTGGTTGCTGTGCTGTTGTCCTATTTATAGGTCTGTTTGTTTAAATCTGCTGCTTAGGTTTCAGCATTGAGACAATAGCTTGTTTGACCTTATTACAACTGAGCACAAAGCTGGGCGATTTTGCATCATATAAGCCTTTCTCCTGGTTAACAGCACATATGTCCCATTAATAATATATGAAGGCTGTACTCTCTTGGTTTCAGCAGCTTCAAATAATAACAGGTTTATTATTGGCAGATGATGTGGAGGAATCTGTACATGTGTGAGGCATAATGCCCTTGTTCTTACCTGTTTGGCAGTCTTGGTCTCTTGGCTTGACAGGGCAGTGACTGAGGCTGGGGTGGAAGTTGTAAATGTTGAATATAACGACAGTGTCTGTGATGAAGATGATGATGAAGATGATAACGATGATGATGATGATGATGATGCAAGTGGTGGTGGAGCAGCAGATGCAGTTTGTTTGGATGTGGTCTGGACAGCATCCAAGCCTGAGCGTTGCTCTCTGCTTGCCTCGTCTGGAGTGGAGCTGGTTTTACTCTGCTGGCCCACTCCTCCCTCTGCCTCCCCCTTCACCAGTCCCCCTCTGCCCTGTCTCTGATAGGTCCTGATGGTAGGCTTACAGACATAGCTCTCCAAGATCTTGGGCGGCTTCTTGGTGCGTTTGGCCTGGAGTCCAATTCGAAGTCTCACATTCCCCTCAGGGCAGCTTGTCTCTCTGCCAGAGATCTGGAGTTGTTGCTGCCCCGTGCTTCCACAGCGCCCCTCGATGAGCAGCTCCAGCACTGCTCCCTTGTCTCCTTCCCGTTTCTTTCCCACTCCTCTTTTCTCCTCCTCTTTCTTCCCCAATTCTCCATTCTCCCCTTCAACTTTCCTCCTATTCCCTGCCACCTCGTCCTTTTCAGAGTCTTCAGGTGCAGAGGAGGGGTCCACAGTGGAGTTTATGATTGGAGGGGTACCCCCCTTCACTCTCTGGTCCATCAGAGAAGTCAGGGGGGAGAAGTAAGGTGCTTTGGAGTTCCCAGTATAACACTTAAATGGCCCCGTAGGGTTAGTGGGGTCAAGGTCTGAGAGCAAACAGGCAGGTGTAGGTGCGGAGATTCACAAAAAAATAAAATGATCCTTTAGAAGTCCACATACAGATGGGATCCTTCATCCAGCGAGGGAAGATCTCTCTCTTTAGGCAAAGCTAAAAGGGAGTTGGTTTTAAATAGAAAGACAAGGGTAGAGAAGACAGACAGAGAGACAAAAAGATAGAGAGGCAAGTGATTAGTCATTTCGGTGATCTCAGATGCTGTGTAGCAGTAACTCAGGGATTGAGGGGAAAGTCCCCTTCCTTGAGGCAGCTGTAGAGAGGTGCTAAAGTCTGTGTCCACAGAGATGATCTCATCATTCCCATGCCGATTCCCAGAATGTCAGCTCTAACTGGAAGAAAGATCTACAAACATTTTTCAAAAAACAGCCATGTCTAGTTTTCTTTAAAAATCTGTTTTAAAAAATCTATCTGACGGACAGCGCTTGCTCCCTAAACCTCTATAGTTTTCCTTATGTCTTCATCCTTACAGTGCCCCCACTACCCAAATCAATATATCAATCAATCAGCCTCCCACTAATACGCACACTTGATCCAGTCTCCTCCCCTCCTCTCCTAACTGTCTTTGCGCCTTCTGTTCTCAGCTACTCCCACAAGCACTTCTCCTCCCACCCTTCCCTCTGCTGTACTTTCTTTTCTCTCCGAAACTCCCCTTTTCATGTTTGGCAGTAAGCTTTTGCATGCATTCTCTATTAGTCCCATCCACTCTCTCTCTCTTTCTCTCTCTCCCTCCCTCCCTCTCTCTCTTTCTCTCTCTCTGTAGACCACACAGTAAAGTGGTCAACTCATACACTGAATCCATGTTAATCAGAACCATATTTCCTCCTCCACTTCGTTCTTTTCCTCCTCTCCAAACTAAATCCCTCCATTCACGGTCCGACCATTCCCCTCCTCCCCTTTCAGTAGTGGTAACACAAATCCGTAGGAAAGGGTAAAACTTATTTTTGGAAAGGAGTGCAAATTCCTCCTCCTCCCATTGCTTCCTCTAAGTCAAGTAAGCTTTTCATTGACCCCATTGTAAATGGACTTTTAATGTGACATTACAGCAAGTAACACACCCTAAAATAACATTCTTCTCACCAGAAAAACGCTCACTCTCGTTTGCACTATGTTCAGCACAGATTTTTAACCTGAAGCATCTTCTGTCATGCTTCCTTCATTATAGTCAGTCTCTCATTAAGGAAGACACTCATCCATTTTCTAATAAAAACACACCCTACCAAGCATTCTTTCAGCTCTCTCCTGAGAGTCTCTTATGAAATAGCTCATCTGTCTCTCCATGTACTAAACTGGCCCCTTAAACTTACAAGAGCATTTCAGATAATGTTTTCATTTAAGAGCTCAGTGGGCTATCTCTCCTGTGTCTTGGTCCCTCCACACCCAAACCCTTTCCTTGAATCATACTGTGCTCAAATCAACATCTGTTCCAGTAACTTCAGTTATGTAACAGATTCTGAAAGCTTTTCCAAGGCCAAACCTCCTTACAATAAAATAAACATGTGGAGATGGACAGAGGTCCCCCTCAGTTGGCCCTGTCACCTTTATCATAGCCACCACTACATCTGAAAAGGGGCTGGCTGAAGAGGATACAGGTGTGGAAAAAAACTTGAGTTACAAGGGTTTCACGCTTGTTTTTCAACGTGACTATAATAAGCGAATAAGAATGGCAGGTTTTCAAACTTAAAAGGCCAAGCCTATTCAACATCAGTCAAAGTGCATACTAATAGCCTTTTATGCTCTCCAGAGCTATACCTCTCAAACATAACTCAAAATTATTCTAACATTAGACTAGAAGCTATTTCCAGTGACAGAATGATGGGTGGACTTGACACTGTAGTCAGTGTGGTTCCTCGGCAGTGCTGAGGCGACGATTAAATCATGATAATGGCCCACCATATTTCCAGCCATCATCACCTTCCCATGACGGTGTTATCATCAATAACTACAACACCATTATCATCTGCCTGACAACAGCAGGAGCAGAGCATCCCAGCTGGAATTTAGGCTGCTGTGATGGCATCTCAAAATACTGAGGCATGAAGTCAGTGCAGCTTCACTCACATAGGCCTATAAGGGAAGTTTCTCACGTGAGTCTCCCTCCTCCTCCTCCTCATCGTCTTCCTCTCTCCCTCTCTCTCTCTCTCTCTCTCTCTCTCTCACACACACACACACACACACACACACACACACACACACACACACACAC
>JAPSES010000228.1:7834524-7855665 GCA_029822895.1 Maxillicosta whitleyi
TTATTTTTTGCCAAAATCGTGCAGCCCTAACAAATGTGACAACATGGCTCTTTAAACTTTTATGACCCTTCCCTCTCTCTCTCTCTCTCTCTCTCTCACACACACACACACACACACACACACACACACACACACACACACACACACTTTTTCCTAGTTAGTATCATAAGTGTGTTGGTCGTACATTGTGTACCCAGGTCGCAGCTGCGTAGGCTGACTGATGTTGCTACTGTAGATACAGTATGGGCAGTGGGGGAGTTACCGCACTGGAGCAACCTATCACTGGTTTACTGAGGACGTCAACAGGAGCTTCCTTCTCCATAATGACTTTGCGCACCTCTGAAAATCACTATCCGCCTGATGCTGTCGCACTTACAAATGATACACACATGCACGTGTTGTTGTTGTCGTCACTCCTATTTCCATAATATAATATACGCCACATTTGAGCGACCTAAAATATACACAGCTACAAATTCAAACTCACCGTGGAAGTGGCTTCTACGTAGCATCAAAATACGCTTGCTGGTAGTGTTTGTGGTGTGGATTAGTCCACAGCCACCTTTTTCTCTTCTATCTGTCCTCTGCCAGCCCTTCTGCTGGTGTCAGCAACATTGAAATAAGAAATATCACCATGCGCGGAGAACAGAGGGAGAAACATACTCAGCAACAAGGGATAAAATTAGCGCAAAAGCGGATGCACAAAATTGTCACTAACCTACAGCGCTTTGAGCTCGCTGATGATGACAGGCCTGCACACATTAATACAGACTGCCATGACAATCTGTAATAAGGCTACGTAGGCTACTTACCCCAGAGCGCGTCCCAGAGCCAACTGCGTTTAGGCAGGAGGTGAAGGTGTTGCTGTCCTGCTCTCCCCTTCGCACCAACAGCAATCCCACAGCTTTTGGTGCATTAGATGTTGCTTTGATTACATAACTAAGGCCATCGGAGGTTAAAACACCTCCTAAAACCGACTTTCAGTCGCACCAGAGCGCAGAGCCTACTGTGCAACAACATTGGCGCGGGTGTTTTCATAATCATACAGTCGACAGATCTCTGTCGGCGCGTCTCCGCAGCTAGGTGGCGGACTGGTTACACTAGATCTTATTTTGCCCACTTCTCTCGGGGAAAGTTACATCGCTCCCGCCAGAATAATGGCTCGGATTGTGCTTTGGTATGCATACAAGCTGTTAACGTGTCACGGCGACGGGCTGAAGGCTGCAGCGGTGTGCGCCGGTTCCAGGCTCACAGCGCAGAGCGGCTGGTGGATGTGCGGGAATGCAATTGCGTGGCCATTTTCATGTGGCCAGAGGAGGAGATAAAACGGTGAATACAGCACAGGATCTCATTGCGGTTCATAATAGGCGATTGGGGAGGGCTATTTAGGCGCTTAATAAAATGGCGACGACTTGGCTAAAGTAGGCTGTGGTGGGGTTTAGGGCTCAGCGCAAAAGTTGTGTCGCTCATCGTGTTCATCTTTCAGGCGGGGTAGAAATTAAAAACGAGTTTATACGGACATGTAATATAAAGTTAACTTTCTATTCTAACTACACAGAAGCACCAGTTAAACAGAAAATATTGATCAAAACAAGGGGTTGTTCTCCCCCATGATGCACAAACAAACCCTGAACCCCTATTAAAGCAGCATGTGTCAGGAAATACCAGCCATACCACTTTTTTATATAAAACAGTACGAAAAATAGACAGTTTGATAAACACTTTGTAGATTAAAAGATTAAATAATTTTGACAAAGCATTGCAATACAACACACGTGTTAGACATTAATTCTCTCCCAATACTGAATCTCTATTTATGATGCACATATCTTTAGCAAGCATCTAAAATTTCCAGGGGCACACAATGACACAATGAACATGAACCAGATCCTCGGGGTGTCTGTGGCCCAAACCAGGTTAGTTAGTAACCTATTTCACTCACACAGCCACCCTTTGAAAATGTGTTTTTGGATCAACTTGTCCCCCTACTGTTCCACTACCCATCACCCCTGTAGCCTATTTCCAGGATAGCAACTGGACCCACTTTTCTGTAAATGAGTTTAAGCGGACATAACTTCATTGGTGGGAAAAGATCACAGCATCCTTCTAAAGTAGAAGCTCTGAACATTTTATATATTACAGGTACAATATATTTATATAAAAAATATATTAATATGTAAAGACAGACTAAGGCCTACTATTTAAACTTTTATCATTAGGTTTAGAGACAACGTTCAATGTTCAGTTTATTTGCCATATACATGAAACGAAATCAGTACTCAGGACCAAAAGAATTATATAAAATGATTCCTATATTAAATTATATATAATAACAGTAAAACCTAATGAATAAATAATGCAGGACAAGATCAAAACAAACAAACCAGACACTTATATGGATCTTACTTAGAGAGGCTTATTTCAGTTTTCAATTAAGAAATTTAATGAAGCACAATAGCCGAGTGTTTACCTGAATGATAAAGCTGCTTTGCCTGCACATTTTATGTACAAACAAGCTACACTACTGCTCTGTGCATATAAACCGCTGGGAGAAGTTTGCTGATTTATTTGTTTTATTAAATAAATTAAATTAAGGGAATTACACAGCTTTGATTGTCAAGTTATTACTTTAAATGTGTAGAATTCTGCACTCTGTAGCCACAAAACATCTACTGGTTAGTTTTGTCAGTTTCTTAACAGAAATATTTACTTGAAATGGTATGAATATCTAAAGGCATTTGAACTTGGTGTTGTAGCCTAAGACCAATGCACATATTTCATAACTTCTGTTAAAGGTTATATGTGTTGCTTTGTGCATTTTGTGTCACTTTCAATTTCTTGTTTATTAAGAGTCAAACATCTCCACGCATACAGGAATGCACGCTTCAACACGCATTAGTGATTCCAGGTGAAGTGTCAAAGTCAGACCAACTCCATTTTACTCAGCGGTCTCCTGCCTCCTGCGATCTCATTGGCTCAACAGATTTGCAATATCGTTACGTCACATCCGGTCCTGCACTGCATGATGGCGGTGTCCATGGCAGAATTAGCACATTGACTTCATCTGGAAGTGTACATTTCAGCCTGTGTTCTCGTCTAATTCGTGGATGACAGCACGTAAGTCCGCGGTACTGTATATTCGAAGACCTGAGGCTTAGGGTCAGTGTTTTCTGTTCTTTAATAGGGCTGCATTGCCAGTGTTTGGTGTATAATCGTGCCTTCAAGCTAGCGGTTTGCTAAGTTTTTACCTTTGCGCAAGGTTATGGATCGCTGGTGTTTACTATCACATAACCTGCTTTTTGGAGCTTGTTATCGCTGATATGCAACGCATTACAATGGTATATGGTTTGCTTTGTCATATTTCAGATAATGGCTCTTCAGAGACTGTCATTAAAACTGCGGCAGACGGTAAGATAACAGTTATTTGGAAAGCTATTGACACAAATGGGGATTTTCTCTTGATGTTTTAATCTGTGAGACTTAACTGTTTATTTCTGTAATATTTTATTTATTTACGTGTCAAACTTTTGCAGGTGACGCATACAAGGTCCCTTCATAGCAGTGGGTGTGGGCAGCATCAGAAGGCTGTGGCTGCACTGTCAGACCCTGAACCTTTCTCCATCTTAAGATCACAGGAGAATGATCCGGTGAGCAGACAAGACTTCACCAAGTCAACTCTGTATTTTACTCCCAACACAGCACAGTCCACCTATCATGTTTTTGTGACAGTGCCTCATGATCTCATTGTTCGTCTCTTGTAGGCATGTCAATCTGAGAAACATGTTGGACAGTATTACACAGTACCATCCTCACATGTCCGCGCTGTGTTCCCTCAAGGCCTCCGTGCACGTTACCCACAGCAGGTAGAACATATCAGCATTCATATTTGAGGTGTAAAGATTACATGCCCTGTATTGAATGCATTCAGTCCAATTTTTTTCCACAATTCTTTAATAATCATTCCTTCTGTTAGTTCAGTTAGCTTAATTACTTCAATTTGATGACAGGAAATGTCACAATAATCATAGAAACATTTTTTTAACTCTGTTTTTATGAAGTTACATGCACAGAGAACCAAAAAATCACTGACACTAACTTCACTTTGTCTTAAAATAGCCTGGAAGGTTGTAGAAATTGAGTTCTGATTGTGAAAAACAAATTGAATGCATTTAGCTAAAACAACACAATATTGATTTAACTTGCTGTTGTAAAAAGAAACTAAATATTTTGTATGTTTTAGATAAAGACATTTAATGAAGCATGTGTGATGGTAAGGCAGCCAGCTCTGGAGGTCATCTCATGCCTGAAGAAAGCAGACTACAACAAACCTGCTCTGCGGTTTATATTCTGTATCCTTCTCATATCTACAGATGATCATATATTCTTCTCTTTATCCTTCTGAATAAATACATATGAACCTTAACATGCTATTCAGATGGGTGGGAAGGCAGTGGAAAGACATTGTCTCTATGTCACTCAATTCATTACTGCTATACACAGGGATGGGTGTTGCTGCATGTTCCTAATGGTGAGATAAATGCCACCCTAAATGCTCATTTACTTAGTTGTATGATTGGAGAAATCCTACATCCTCCATGTGCTTGTGATCTTTCCAGCATTTCGTTGGGTGAAGAATTGTAGGGACTTGCTTCCCTCTTCTTATAACAAGTCTCGCTTTGACCAGCCCTTCCATGCCACCGAGTGGTTACGCAACTTCAAAATCATCAATGAAAGCTTCCTTTCTAAGGTAACCAATGTTATTCAGATGTTTTTGTGAGACTCAAATCGTGAATACATCTGGATTTTCATAGCAGTTTATCAGCTTTATATTACTCTTAAGTGGTTCACACTATGTTATATTCATCCATTTATAAGCACACCTACACATTCACAAACCAGTGGCACTGTCTGCAGGCAACATGGACACTTCCACTTGTAAACAGAGCCAGAGATTTAACCACCCACCTTCTGTTTTGTGAGCACAGCCACTCAGATGATGGTATTAACATAAGCTGCAATTTTCTTGTGTTCATCTATGTATTTTTGACTGTATCCAAGTTGAGACATGGTGTGTATAATGTCTTGTGTCATTATCTGTTTGGTTTTTTATAGACTATGTGGTTGACTGACTGTTTTCACAGCACCTTTTGCCGCAAAGACACACAAAAAGCAGTAAAGATGCTTTAGTGGCTCAAATGACAGTGATAACCCTATTGAAACATTCATTAATTGAGGAAAGCACAAACATTTTAATACAAAGAATTAGGAGAGTAGTATGTTGTCAGACTCTGCTTTATAGAATGTTAAAAAAAAAAAAAGACATCTGAATGGAGTGTTGTCCTAGAGCTGACCAGGAAATGCCTTACATTTGCCACAAACATATTTTCTGTATGTCCTCTCTGGTATAAACACTGGAAACATGTTCAAAAAAGAACAAAGTATGGGGAAAAAAAATAATGGAACATTTTGTTTTGCTGTCAGATAAAAATAAAACAGCGCTACATGTGGACAAAGCGAGAATTCACTGAGGAGGGGAGTCTGCTAGGAGAACTGGTGGATCAGGTGTGTATGAGCTTTAGCACACCCCTCCCTTTTTCTCCTATTGTTTTTTTTTCTCTGCTCAGTGTATTTATTTGTGTTCTCCAGAGATGTGTTTTTCCCTCAAATTTTGCTCTGTTTGTTGTATTTCTACTTGTGATTACTTACTTCTGGGCCGTCGATTTCCCCGCAGGGATCATTAAAGTTTCATTTTTCACCTTGCCTGTGCTTAGTGATGATCAATAGCCAATGAACTAAGCACAGTGATGGATCAGCACAATGCTTTTACCACACACTAATAAAAGCAGAAACAAGATGTGGTGGGTTTTTTTTTTTCAGTTTGTGGAATTTCTCATTTTTCCAGTCACTGGGTTTTGCTATTAATGCTGCTGACTTGTCACTCACTTGGTCACCACTGATCTTGTTTTGAGCTGGTTGTGGACTATTCTTAAATCTTATATTGATAGGCAGCTTTCTGACAATACACTAATAGAAACCTATTTTAACCAGCTATTAGTTTTAACCTGTTCAAGTTAAAACTCCAGGAAAATACTAACCCCTATTATTTGTTCAGACATTTTCTTTGAGTCACATTTTTCCTGTGTGACTTAATGGCTGTCCTCTTCACTGTAGGGGATATCCCGTGTGAAGAGCAGCAGTGATGTGGTGGGAGCGGTGATGAAGGAGCTGAGGCTGCAATGCGGGCAGCCGGAGGCAGGCTTCCGTCTGGCTGTGGCTGTGGATGGTGTCAATGCCCTGTGGGGAAAAACCACCATCAAAAAGGAGGACAAGAGCCCTGTGAGAGAACACATCCACCATCCTATCATTTATCGTATTCGTCTTCATACTTCTCCATCATTTGCCTCCGATAAGCTGTCTCACAAGTCACTCTCTCTCACTGTTATTAGGTGGATCCAGAGGAACTCACTTTGGTTTATAATCTGAGGAAGATGATGAAGAATGACTGGGTGAGAATTTAAAGACAATGACCACGGCTCTGAGAGAATATTATAATAATGCATTTGAACTTAATATTCTTTTCTTTTTTCTTTTTTTTTGTCAGTGTGGAGGTGCAGTCATCACCACTCTGTCTCAGACACGGTTTTTCTACATTTCAAAATCTTCATACTTGCCTCAAGAGCTTCTGGGAGAGGTCAGTGGTCATTTTATTTGACTTTATTATCTGTAGCCCTTGTCTTCAAGCTGTGACTGGGGAAGAGTTTTTGTTCTCTTCTGTAACTTCGGTCATTATTCAGGAAATTGCGAACTTGACCTCTTTAGTCTGTGCCACTCCAGTCTTCAGGTCTCAAGAGAAGTGGTTATATAAAGTGAGACACACAAGGCTCAGTTGTAGTTTTGTCTGTGAAAGAAGCAAAAACAGCTCTGTAAATCCAGTGTTATTAGCAGAGCGTGGATAAATATTGTCAACAAAGGATGAGTGGCCTTGTTTGTTTAGTACATGTAAGCTTTCCCGCTACACTAAACAGAGCAGAAAAGCTTTTTCTGAGCACAAATATAAACAGCACGGTGTCCTCATCCCACTTGTGAAGTGTGGCTATAGTCGTCGGCAGTATTGTACCATGTAGCTAAACTGTTTGCAGTTGAGTGTAATAATATTTATTGCGGTCGTATTTATCTGATGCCTGCATGTCACAAGATCAATTTCCTAATGGATGAATAAATCAATCATTGTCAGCACAGATTTCACTCGATGCTGGACAATGATTCAACTATAAACCTCAAAGTGGGGTCCTCTAACATTCATGTCTAATTAAATTAAATTGGTGAGGTTGTAATTATGTCTGATTAATCATTTAGACTTTGGCTGTTGATCAGTGACAATGCACCTTCATTTAAATGTATTCTTTCATTTTTTTTGTTCATTATTGATTTCACCACACTGCATGTTTTTCTGTATCATTATCTGATGATTTAGAAAGTTTGATCACTAGTTTTAACATAACCTTACAAAATAGTAGGTATTAATAGTAGTAATAGGCATGTTCAATACAGAAGTTCAATGTTCAATACAAATAACAACAGTACTTGTTGTCTCACACTGACTTCCTGTTTGTGTATCCTAACAGAAAGGGTTTGACAGCATGGACCCGTTCATCCCAGTGTCAGTGCCCAACTACAGCGAGAAAGAATTTGAGAGCTGTTACCTTTACTACATGGACAGAAACTGGCTGCAGCACCCACAAAGTAAATAACACAGGCCTTATTGTATAAAGTGATGCTTCATTAATACTCTTCATGTAACAATGTTTTGTGTTGATTCTCATCAGGTCGAACAGAGGAAGGGAAGAAAGAGCTCATCTTTCTAAGCAACAGAAATCCTGCAGCTTTCGAAAAACTTTGTACTTTCTTATGAAGTCATGCAAAGTATTGAATCACACGTATATAGAACTATATATAAGTGATTCATAAACATAAAAAATGTGTGTCTGTATAATTTTCTGTGTCCAGCTCTGTAAATTATAAGTGATGTGCTACTTTGATAATAAAATGTTGAAGAAAATAATAAAAAAAGAAGTGTCAGTTTTTTTTTCCCTATTTGACTTCTTCAGGCTTGTTTCTTAAAGGGTTGTCAGTTTTCACTTTGACTCCAAAAGGCTGCAGTTCACACACATATATATATATATATATATAAATCATGTGCTTCTGGGACACTATTCTAACAGTACCCTATTTGAGTAAGTTAACTGGAAAATAAATGAAGTGTTGGTTGGCTTATGATTTCAATACAAATACTTGTGTTATTACATGTACTGATAGGTTTATGAGTATTATGAATCTGAAGGAATCAGATGTGAACGTATCCTAATGTGCAGATAATGTTTTAAAGTGGTATTTCAGAAAAACCTTTTGATTAATACCTATTTTCTCACTTCATAGAATTTGACATTTTAACTATATACCATTTAATAAAACTAACCAACTAACAGTTTTGATTTAATTTCACACAAATTTGGGGACATGTCAAGACCTGGAATTCTGGAAGCGTTTTTCTTGTAGATTGGTATATGAGTTGAAATTGTTTTATTTTTACGCCAAACAATTTTATTCCATTTAATAATTTCTAGATGAAATTGAGTTGGGGTTTTTTTTCAGTCTATCTGCAAATAACATTTCTGCTGTGGCCTTGGAATCATGTACACTAAAAGCAATAGATTTATTATATTTATTCTATAGTTTTATTTATTTATTTAATCCTAAAAACTAGCCTAGATGTGGTGTAGTTCACCACTTGTAAAGTTTCTGCGGAAAAATATTGAGAGGAAAAAATAAATATAAATAAAATTAAAATTTAATATACATAAAGAGATCCAAAAGGTCAAAACCATTGTTGATTCTGCAGGCTGTTCTGGGTGCACTACCACCTGGCGGTTGGTCGATGTTACTGCAGGCTTGTTCACGTGACCGCTTGGAACATCACATGACTAGCAGACGGTTGATTTTTTTTATTTTTTTTATAATCGCCAAGGAAGCAGCCTGGGAGTCACTGGTTTGTCAGTGTGTAAAAGTTAAGGTAACTGTTGGATGTAAACACCTGAGTGGACCTGCGGGACATGACAGAGTCTGTGGGAACATCCACTGAGGTCAGACTTCATTTCAACAACACCTTGAATGATGTGACAATGAAAACTGTGTGTCAGCTAAATGAACACTGGGATTCCTGTTATCTCTGTAACCCAGGTTATACTCGTAAAGTGTCCCGGACTGTTTTGGGCTCCGTGGTGAGTCTGCACCGTTAAACAGCTTTACTGTGAGTGTGTTTTTTTTTTTGTGTGTTTTGTTTGTGTGTGTGTTTTGTTTGTGTCAGGTAAAATGGCGCTGTCACTACCAGCTGTCAGCCTGGTCCTCTTCATCCTGACTGCACCAGTCAGCCTCTCCACAGGTAACTACGAAATGTTATGTGTAACAGAACACAAAACACCTGCTTCATGAAGTGTCACACAGAAGAAAACCTTAGTGTTATGACTCCGTCTCCATCCAGGAAGTAATAAATGTGTTGCCAGAAACTTTGGCCATGGCTCTGTGGTGTGTGAGTGCAACTCTACATACTGTGATAGTATTGGGAAGGAAACTCTGCCTCCACTGGGCCAGTACTCCTCCTACCTGAGCAGCATGGACGGCAGCAGACTGGAACCAGGACAGGGTCCGGTCCAGGTGAACAGCAGTGGGGCAGGTGAGCCACAGGGGTTGGTTACTGTAAAATCAGGACTGTTAAAGCAGGTGCCCACCATTGTGTGTGTGCTACTCTTAGGCCTTAGGTTGACCATCGTACCTTACCAGAAGTATCAGAAGATCAGGGGCTTTGGTGGAGCTATGACAGATGCAGCAGCTCTGAACATCCTCTCCCTCTCTACGGGCACCCAGGACCAGCTGCTACGGCAGTACTTCTCCTCTGAAGGTACAGACAAGGTGCTTGTGTTGAAGAAAATGACTGCATACTGTAAAATTATTGCTGGTTGGAGAGAGGTTTGACAAAACAAGCTCTGCAGCATCACTGTATGTCTGATATTCTATCAGAATGATCCACTGGATGGTTACATACAGTGGTTTTGGATACAATTGCATTCATGATGTATTGCATTAAGAATGACCCTTATGTCATTGAACTCCCTTCTGCACATGCACTGTTCTGTCAAGGTCAGAACTGAATGTTTCATAAAATTAATTCCCCTTGAAATATACCCAAATATATCCAGGACGTGACATATTGCAACTCTCAGTAATTTAGTTTTGTTATATTTGTGTCCGTCTGATGCAGCCACACCTTTTAAAACACAAAAAAGCTATTTCTGCAAATATTCCATGATAATATTTGTGATTTTTTAAAAATTTCATTGGTACCCAAAAACATTTTTCACCACTTCAGTACATTTACAGCACTGACAAAAGGTATGGTTTAGTGTTAAGAAGTTGGTGAGTACAATGAGAAGTAAATCCTACTCCAGAGTGTCTGTAACTCATGTTTGCTGAACAAGAAGGCTTCAGAAATGTAAACAGATGAAGTGACAGTGACTGGGGTGACTCCAATAATTTGTGTTTCGCATATATTTACTTTGAGATAAAACAAGTTCTCATAGAAGTAAACATTAGAATATCAGAAAAGATGATACAAAGTTAAAACTGTTAGATATTCATGTAGGATTACAGAAAATAAAAATGACATGGATATTTTTCTTTTATACACATGCACACACATGCATATGGGATTGGACTATCGTTACCCAGATCCTTTAAAGAAATGGCATTAATACCACACTGAAAATACTTACAAGTAACAGTTCTGCATTCAGAACATAACTTAAATAAAAGTATCAGCAAAATGTACTTGAAATATGAAATGTAATGGTTTTTTGTAGTCATGTGCCATAAAATGATGCCTGTCCATGTATTATATATGATGTTTGTGGCTCATTTTACTGCTTCGTTACACTAAATGTTGCATTTTACTGCTTCAGATGTTAAAGGTATGAGCTTGTCATGTCCCCAGTGTTGAGCACAGTAAAAACAGCTGATTTCTACTTTGTGAGTAGACATTACCTGTATGAAAAGCAACTAATGCTGGTAAATGTAGTGGCTTAAAAAGTACAGTATTTGTCTTTAAGGAGTAGAAAAAGGGGCAAATCCTCTAATAGTAGTACAGCAATAGTGTAATAATGGAAGCTACATAAAATGGAAATGTTTGCGTAAAGGACCAATACCTTAAATTTCTACTTCTGTAAGTAAAGTACAGTAGAAATGATACTGTGGTAATGATGATGTAGAAAATGAATTTAGTCAAAACTGATGTTCCACAGTATGATTTGTCCTTTAGTGTTGTACATGGTAACATTTTTCCTTATAACTTCAACAGAGTATTTTCTTTTGTAATTGTTAAAATTTCGAAATTATGCCATTACCATATAAATTCACTAAAATTTGGTGAGTTTTTGCACTGATTTCTACTATTAGTTGCATATTTATATCTCGGCATCTGTGGTATTCAAAGCTGAGTTGTTATTAATCAGTCAAAATGTTTTTTACCTGAGAGAAAATAAACATTTTTAACCTTTGACCACTGTAAGTTTTTCTTGATATATTCCACAGCTATCTACTTTCTAAAATTTTATTTCCATTTTTTTATGGGAACAAAATAATACATTAAATCAATGAAACACATCAATCAAATAGTGGATGTTTAGAGACAAATGACAAAAATACAAAATAAATTAGTTATTTATGAAGTAGATTCCGTTAGTGTTCATACCCAATAAATAAAAAGTGACACGAAGGAATAAAAAAATTGATTTAAAGAATAGAATAGAACGGAACAGACATTATTATTACACAGAATGTGCAAATTACAGTCATATTAGAAAAACTATCAGACACATTACTTTATGTTTACATAAGATTTCCAGTTTTTCCTCTGTCTCACATTTCTTTGTGTTGTGTGTCAAACAAACATGGACTATTTTTTTGTATTCAGTGACTTTTGGAGTCTCCTTTCTCGGCCATCTCCTAGTTAACTGTCTCTTTGATGGTTTCTGGCAGGTATTGGCTACAGCGTGGTGCGTGTGCCCATGGCCAGCTGTGACTTCTCCACTCGTCTGTACACCTATGCCGACACGGCTGCAGACTACGGCCTGGACAACTTCACACTGGCCCCTGAGGACATCAACATGAAGGTGTCTCCATTGTCCTGAACACTCACACACCATCTCATCCATCAGTCTGTAGTTCTCATCTGTTCTTCTGTCCTTGTCAGATCCCTCTCCTGCAGCGTGCCCAGGCCATGTCTCCTCAGCCTCTGTCTCTGCTGGCCAGCGCCTGGAGTGCCCCCGCCTGGATGAAAACTAATGGTGCACTCATTGGAAAGGGCTCCTTGAAGGGCCAGCCAGGGGGAAAGGAGCATAAAACCTGGGCTCAGTACTATATCAGGTGACATCTGCAGCTTCACCATGCAGTGATTTCACTTTTAGGTTCTGCTGGATACAAGAGAAATTTACTCTCATTTCTTTCCTCTCAGGTTCCTTGAGGAATACTCTAAATATAACTTGACCTTCTGGGCAGTGACCACAGGAAATGAGCCCTCTGCAGGACGTATAACAAATTACAGGTCTCTCCATGTGAAATGAAAAAGCACAAAACAATGTCTAATATAATAATACCTCTGAGATTTTATATGTTACATTATGTCCTTCTGCAGTTTCCAGGCTCTCGGTTTCACTCCTGAGGAGCAGAGGGACTGGGTAGCTCTGGACCTGGGCCCGGCCTTGCAGGCTTCATCATTCCCTCATACACACATCCTCTTACTGGATGACAACCGCCTGCTGCTGCCTCACTGGGCTAAAGTGGTGAGTCCAAGGACAAACCGATACTGCAGAGGGAAGAGGAAATTACACCTGAGTCCATAGAGCAGATGAAGGCAGTTGCACAACAAAGACAATGTAAAACATAGAACTGAAACTGGGCTAAATCACAACCATAAAATAAGCAATAATGGTACAAAAACAAAGTCATCTGTGTTCAGGGAAGCTAAAATAAAAGAAGTTGGGCTGTATTCATTTAATAAGTGACTGGAGGAATAGAAGACTAACAGGGGTGTCATTTTAGTTCAGGTGCCACATACTGTCCAATGTAATCTCAAGTGGACTCGACTAGTAAAACAATAGTATATTAACTTATACATAGAAATCCAAATTTTCCCTTTGTTTTAGTGTGAAAAAAAAGGAAAATGACTATGAAAATGTGAATAACCTGAACAACCACTCTAACTACAACCTGAAATTTCTTAAGAAAAATAAGTGCAATTTCAACAATATTATGTCTGTTTATTTTCACAGCAGACCTAAAAATGCACAAAACATTTAGTAACAGGTATTACATTGTTAAAATTGCACTCAGTTTTTGTAACGCATTGCAGGTTATTCACATTGGCATTTTTTTGTGAAAGGATAGTTTGTAAAGGTGAATATTTTCATAATGATGTTTAACTTTTTTGACATTAAACCAAGATGAAAATTTAAAGTTTCAACATTTATTGGTGTTTATGCTATTACTTTACTTGAGATCACATCGGACTGTATGTGGCACCTGAACTAAAAGGACTGTCAATATTTTCAGTGTCATTTTTGAATTTTACAGCTGGATTGGACTCTTTTTTTGGGCCACGGGCTGTATATTTGACACCACTGGTCTAGATTCACATCCATAGGCTCCAAATTGTTTCCTTGAGGGAACATTAAGGAATTCAAGTTTATTACATCAAGTATTTTTTTACACAGCAAAGTCATTAAATGCATCACAATAAGATTTGTGTTATGAAGAGTATAATCAAGAACAAAACAGAACTAAGATATTTATACAAAGGATGAAGATCTCAAGTTTTTCATAAGAGGAAAATGATCAAAATGAAGACCATAAAAACAGTAATAACTAAATAAGATAACAAGACAGACAAAAATAGACTGTATTCATGGAGAGTAAAGATCAGTTTGACAGGTAAGTGGGTCATATTTTGGTAAACCCACTTTTATTAGTCTATATTTATTTGTGTATTTGGATCCTAAAGGTTCCAAAAGTTTGAGTTTGAACCCTTCAGGTGCTGCAATGCAATATCTTGATATTAATTTTGGCAAAAATCAAGTGGATTTCTACAACTCATTTTAATTTCTTCTTAATATGTTACATCATGACACTTCTGATGAACATTTCCACAAAGATGCCATTATTGTTTATCAGCAGCAGTGGTTGTAGTCCACAGTGAAAACATGTCCAAACTTTGAGCCAATTACCTAAAATGTTCAGTTGTTCGCAAAATGGGACGGGGCAGCACAGCCAACAACCTGGAGGGGGTGGGGCATGACGTGGCTCATGTGCATTTAAAGGGCCAGTGCTCAAAACTGCCTTCCTGGTGTCATTATTCAGAAATAGTGTTGAAGATTGACCTGTGGTGTTGAATTAATGAGGAATTCAGATGGAAACAGACCATTTACAGTTTATGTAGACCACAGGGTAATATTTGAAAATGCTTAATTCCATTTTAAACGAGCAAAATATCACTCCCTTAAGGCAGTGGTTTTGGATCAACCCGTAGAAAAATCATTTCTCATTTGTCATATTAGTATTTGTGGTTTTCTTAAAGTTCATTTATGTCTCTTTTTACACATATGAAGAAGAAATACAGCTGAGTTTTCCTTCATTTTTCAGGTTCTCAGTGATGTGCACGCAGGAAGGTACATTCATGGCATTGCAGTTCACTGGTACATGGATGGGTTTGTCCCGGCTGAGATGACTCTGGGAACCACCCATCACATCTACCCAGAGTATTACCTGTTTGGCACAGAGGCCTGCGCCGGCTGGACCCCATTGGACAGAGGAGTGAAACTGGGCAGCTGGGACCGAGCCGAACAGTACGCGCATGATATTATACAGGTAACAAGGCTTTTATTTTGTTCATGTGGGCTGTACGTTCAGTCAGACGCGCGTCTACTTATGCAAGATTTGACAAGCTGTGAGTTGTTCCACAGAGGTGAGTCACCTCCCTTGCTGCTGCTGCAGTGCAAGTTTACATGTTCTACTTGGGCACATGGTTTCCAAGAGCTGCCTGCAGGCCACCAGAGCAAGCTGGGACTGGTGTTTGGTTTCTTCTTTTTCTTTTCCTTCCTCTCAATGGAAATCAGACTCCATTCTATCAGTCTATCCATTTTGCATATGTGTATTCACAGTTTGGATCTCTTATGAAATACAAGGGATTTGTTTATGTAGTTTCAACATTTAAGCAAATAACCAGACACAAGTCTACTGGGCTGAGTCCATGCTGCAGTGTTAAAAAAAAAAAAAGTATGAAGTATTTTTAATTATGGAAATTAATCACAAACCACAGTGGACCTGGTGTAGACTAAGGAAGCTGTGAGGTTAATCTTCACAGCTGTTAAAGTAACATTTAGAGAATAATTTTGTACTTCACTAAAATTGCTTTTATTTTGAACAATGCAAGTCATTAATTACCATAATACGTTGACTCTCATGCCTTGTCCTTAATGCGTATACGGTCAGAAACACAACAAAAACAAGTTATGTTTCCATGAATATGTTTAGTGAAGGTCCGGTAAAACGTGACACTGTGCTTCTATGTTTTCTTTATTTGGGGGCTGACAGTTTGACACTGAAAATGGGGGAGATTGTTGATTCCACTGGGAATAAGAAGTAATTCAGCAGAGGCAGGAATATATATAGAGCAAAAAGGTCTGCGGGGGGGTGGGGGGTGGGGTTAAAACCAACATGTCTCATGTCAATAATACAAAACACAGACTGACACAAATGTATTATTGATGATACTAGGTTGTAAAAACACAATTGGTTACAGATCAGGTATCAGACTCAGGTGTTTGCTCCATCATAGGACTTGAACCATTACGTGGTGGGCTGGACTGACTGGAACATGGCACTGGACCAGACTGGTGGACCAAACTGGGTTAAAAACTTTGTGGACAGTCCAGTTATCGTGGATACAAAGCGTGACATCTTCTACAAGCAGCCCACCTTCTACAGCATGGCCCACTTCAGGTACGTCTTCTGGTCTGGGTTTTTGTCCATATTTAACGGTATAATCTACTTTTTTTCTAATGATATTAAAAAAAAAAATGATGCATTCACACAGTAAGTTCCTGTGGGAGGGGTCTCAGAGAGTGGGGGTGTCTGCAAGTCAGAAAACAGACCTGGAGTTCTCAGCCTTCATTCGACCTGATGGCTCTGTAGTGCTCATCATACTCAACCGGTATGTGTTCATGCAGTATTTATTTACTGCATAGAAACAGTGCATGTATGCAGCTAACTGATAATACTGCTCCATTGTTTTTCCTTAGGTCATCATCAGTGATCCAGTTTGACGTCTGGGATCCCATGGTGGGCTACATCCCCTTCACTGCTCCACCTCACTCCCTGCTTACACTCGCTTGGAACACACACTAATCAGTAACTGACAAGTGCTTGATCCACTCAAACCAAACAGCATTTTTGTAAAGATACATTTCAAGATGTCACAGAAAATTTCACAATTTTAAGAACTGGGACAAAATGCTGTTAAGCATTCACGTAAACTCGGTCAATTTTTCAGCAGAATCCAGAAATTAATTTTTGCACTGATTTTTGTACAACAATGGAATGTCATGTCACTAAAATGCTCCTACTGCCTTAATTTAAACCGGATGAGATGCTTGAATTGTACAGACTTTAAAATGCCTTATATTAATGCTATTTAATTTTTTTTTATGTCTAATAAATGCATCATGTCATGTCTAAAAATGTTCAGGTACTTCTGGAGGTAGAGCCTAAATTAAATAACACTTGTATTGGGACAATGAGTGATGAAAGTTGAACATATCAGTTTTTTTGGCAATTTATTAATACATCATAGACATATTTTTTCATATATATAATATACAGTTTAATAAGGTAATTCACATTTGTGTCTCCATTCTCAATGTTTTTTTTTCCTTTGCAAATCATAAGTTGTTGGACTAAAAGTATTTACATTAAAAAAAAAAAAGGTGATACAAATGTAAAACAAAAGACAGTGATAAACAGAGGAATAGAACTGACAGTGGGATTCCATCTGTTGATAATATATACACCAAGAGGAATATGATCAAATCTAAATTATTGGATAAAGGGCTGAGCTCCGTGGATTTTAAGTGCATTCCCTTACTTCTGCCACATAATATTTTATGTGAAAGGTCTTGAAAGGAGTCCCTTTCGTTTACTAGATGTCAAAGCTTTCATTTCCTGTTAAAGACCTGCCTGTTATTTCAATGAAGTACATTACAGAGGGTGGACACAACATGAACACCCCATCCAGTAAAACTCCACCATAAGTAACAACAAACTTTAGTTAAATCTTTGACATGGTCTCAACCAATATTTCACAATATTTGTAAACATACAATTTATTGCAGGATTATCATCTGTTGGGTGTTAATGTTGTTAAATACAGCCTCTGTAAATGCCAAGAGTGGAAGTCACCCATACAGTATTCTCATATGTCTTACAGGGCTCAGTTGCAGGTTTCAGCGAATCTTCAGGTAAAGAGGGCACTGTATGCGATATAAAGTCTGGCATTTCCCCATTAAAGTGTATTGTAGCAGTGCATTTTTCAGAACAGATGGAGAGGGAGGTTATTTGAGAGGTGAAGTGGAGAAGACACGGGCTTGATCATCAATCTAGGCTGGTTTGTTATTAGGCAAACAAAGAGATCAGTAGACCTCCACAGACTGGGTGGGTATCTGTTTACAACGTTCAGGAGGAAGGCCTTAAAACAGAAAAGTAAAAATACCCCCAAAAAAAGAAAAAAAAAAAAAACTTAGATCGAGATGATTATGACTGCAACTGGGATGAAAAGAAGAAGGTGAGAAGTGTTTTGTCTTCTCATGTTATTGGATGTGGATGAGGAGGGGATGAGACAGGTGTCTCAGAAGGACCATCTGTCCTGTGTGCGAGGGTCCATGGAGAGGGACGGGGACTCTGAAGGGGGCTGGCTGCTGCTGTCTTCTCCGTTCAAACTCTTCCTACACACTGGACATGTGTCGTGCTGTGTGGCAATAGAACATAGTGCAGGCAACATCAGCTTTATGTTTAATAACCAAGTTGTTGTTTGACGTTTACAGCATTTATTATTCATGAAAGACACTTCTTTCGGTTATTGTTGAAACATTATAATAATGAAGGGTCCAAAATCAAGCAAAAATACCTACATTTGAATCAAGTAGCAACAAAAAAGATATTGCAGCACTTAATATATCAAAGACCCAACATTGGAGCAAAGTCATCCCCACATCTCAAACTAAGCTTATGGACACTAACATGGGTGAAATAGCCTAATACAAGTATGTTCATTTAGAATTTAGAACCATCTCATGCAGTCATTTCAATATTCTGCATAAATTCTATAGTTAAAACCAGATGGCCTAGTATCTGAGCACAGTTTCTTTAAATATAATTAATCTTAAATAGTAATGAGTGCTGTGAATACAAAACAATGTCATTGAGGGTGTCATCATTCTACAAATCTTTGCTGTGACTCACCATTTCCAGCCACGGTACTATACAGTCTGAATGAAAGAAGTGGTTACAGGGTAGCTGTCTGACTGGCTCTCCCACTGCGAAGTCCTCTTTGCACACTGGACATTCCATACAACAGTCTACAGGAGAGATGATGAGGTGAGATTTTTAATATTCATCTAATATCAATACCCTAAGTCAAATGAGATGGTCTTAGACTGAAATTCACTGCACAGCAACATTTCTGATAACATAGTCATCAGATCATTAGAACCAAAACAAATGTCTGCGTCACAATATCTGCTGGAAGGGAATGTAAGATTAGGAAACTAAGCATGGGCACAGTAATGACTAAATACACAGAATGAATCAAGATACTTTAAGGCATGGGGAAAAAGATCCTGTCTGTCACTCATCCAAATAAGCCAGCTACCAACAAGGCTGCACAAGCTAACAACCCAGGCAAACCAGCAAAATGGAACAGGATACTAAAAGAAGGAAGTTGGGCACCATAGTTCCAAAACAAAAATTACATAATGAAATGCTGATAATGTAATTTTATGTAGGCTTATTTGGCAGGTGGTGATTGTATATAAACATTATTTCTATATATTCATAAATATAGCTAAACAAGGATGTATCCATATTATGACAGATGTCTTATAATAACAGTAATGATAATGAATTGGATATCTATAACACTTTTCAAGGCACCCAAAGCCCTTAAATTATTGAACCATTACTCATTCACACTCATCTTCATATGTTGAACTAATTTCTGTGATGCATTATGATCCAAATATGTGATGTTAATATTTATAATGTCATTTTATTGCTACATATTTAGACAACATACAGATATATTCTACAGACTGATCTGCATATGTATAAAGGGAATGAAACTCTAGTCGCAATCACAAGAAATGCAGAAATTTGTAGGAGGAGGAGAACATAACACAGCAGTGGGAGAAAAAGAGAAGTAACTGACCTGCTTGTTCCTGAGAAATATTGACGGTTGGGAGAGACGAGATTTTCTCTTTCTCTGCTGGAGGAGGTCCCGTGTTTTCCAACTGACCTAATAACTTCAGACACAGCATACATAAACATTTATCAACTTGAGAGATTTAAACAGTGGCAAGAACATAAAATGGGTATCAAGTTAACGTTCTTTACCTGTGTTATCACAGCATCTAACCCTCCTTGGCCCCAGGCATAGTCACCTGGATTAGAGTGCAGCATCCCCGTCCTTTAAAGGAGTGATATTTTTATTTATTTTTTTTTAAATGGAATTATGCATTTTCAAACATTTCCCTGTGGTCTACATAAACTGTAAATGCTCTGCTTGGGTCTGAATTCTTCATAAATTTAACTCCCAGGTCCATCTTCAACCCTATTTCTGAGTAATGACACCAGAAAGGTCATTTTGAAAGCCCCACCCCGTCCAGGTTGTTGACTGCTGCTCTGTCCCATTCAGTTACTTGTGTTCATTAATACAACCAACAACTGGACATTTTAGGTAATCAGCTTGAAGTCTGGACGTATTTTCATTGTGGACTACAACCACTGCAAATGTGCTAACATAGGTAGTTATAAAATGTAAAAATTAATCAGGAATTGAAACGGGTTGTAGAAATCCATTTGATTTTTGATGGAACTATTAGGGTACAAATACACAAATAAATACTATAATAGCATAAATAATACAAAGACTAATAAAACAACATCAATACATTTATTATGTTTTGTGATACTGCAATGATTTTTACTTTGCAATTCACCTGTAACATTAAATGGTGCACAGATCATTTAGTGTGTAGTGTTATAATTTATTATCAGTACTTGGCTGTTTTTGATCTGACTGCATGAAAAAGTAACTTTTAGTATCACAATATACAGAACTGTAACCTCTGTCTCATTACACATATCATATCATCAGGAACTTGCAGATACACAGTCATCCTTACCATGAGAGGGGAGGTGAGCCAGGGACTCCGGAGTTGGCAAAAAGACCAGCAAGAAATTGTTGTACAATCCTGTAAAACAACAGGGGAAATATAATCAAAGTGGGTGGATAAGTGGGTGAACTGTGGTTGTACCAGTCAGTTACTCACCCTTCTACAGCAGGTGAACGGTCTGGTCTACTGCTGCCTCTGGACCGATACCTCCTTTGGCTGTGCAGGCGGGGGAGACGTGCAGGCCCCCAGTGTTCCCCAGTTCCTAATAGGCTCCCCATTGGTCCCCCAAGGCCTGCTGGGACTGATCCTCCAATTGGTCCAGCTCCCAACCCTCCCAGGTCACTGAGACCCCCCAGACGCCCACCAGGTAGCCGCGGTTCTGAGTCCGGGTTGTCGCTGTCTGTTGTGAATGGCCGCTCCAGCAACAGCAGGTGCCATAACTGGAGGGATGGAGGAGGTGGGGGCAGTATGAAAGAGGAGCCAATTTTCATACAAAATTGTGTTGTTAGGAAAGGAAAGCAGGCCACTCACTTGCCCTTGTTTTAAAGGAGCTTTTTTAGACATAAATAGCGACAGTACTTTAGCAAAACAG
>JAPSES010000228.1:7856726-7870312 GCA_029822895.1 Maxillicosta whitleyi
CCCACAAAACCCCCCCCCCCCCAAAAAAAATCCTCTAATTAGCTCATACCTCTGCAAACTGTGTGGCTGTCTCATCTATCCCATTAGCACCACCCTCTAGGAGACTGGGGAAACGAGGGAGCACAAGGAGACAAAAGACACATTAGTAGCAGCACATATTGACTCCTGTGCACAAGTATAGTATTAAGCAGGGATTAAGCTGCATGGTGAGGCTGAAGATAATACAACATGTGTATTTTGGAAAAGCAGGCACAAAAAAAAAACACCTGTCTGCCTGCCCAGATACAGTACAACACAAGTCAGGTTGTCTAAAGTGAGCTACATCTTCTAAATTAAAACAATATGTCTCTTACCTGGAATCTTCTGTTACTTCCTCTATGAACCCTGAATCACATCTTGGACAGATGTACTCCTGCAAAAAAGTCAAGACAACAACTCAGACATACAGAACTGTACATATCTGAATCCCAAGGTTTGAAGGAATATAGTCAGATAATGACAACCATATCCTGCATCCTGGGATCAACGGTAATGGTTGCCTGGTTACTAGAGGTAATTGCTGTGTCGGGTTAGTGGCTCTAGAAACTCACTTGCCTGATTGGACAAGTGGTGAAAAATTACTTTTGAATGCAACCTTATAGGGAGTCAATGATTATAATAACCAAGGCGTGAACTTCTGTATCTAGAGTACTTTGCATTAGTCTTAGGCTGCCTTTACTTCTCCTATTTTTATATTTGTCAATCTCTCTTTATTAATCTACAACAAGAAAATACAGTAAATATGTCACACTAATAAAATAGAACTGAATGGCTCCTTCAGATAAAGTTCACTATTTCATGTGACCTTTGGATTTGGTACATCTTGAATTCTCTTGGGTTGACTTCCTGAAAGTTGTATATAATCTGGTGCCTTCTCAAGAGCATCCCACAGTTTTTCTTTACACTTGGGCTATCCTTTATTTTTTGCGTCCAGATGATGACATAGCCTACATCTGTTATCCATATTTTTCAGAAATATATGTTTGTATTATATGCCATATACACTTATACTATAGCTACTACTTATACTCCCTATATATTCCAGTTGCACAGATATTGATACAGAGTCTGAAAACTGTACATGTATGGACATTATTTTATTGCTACAACAACAAACCTAGTGGCAGCCTACTGTATATGTAAAACCATATGGCTTATAAGGTCAGTATAAATGAATATTTCCATTCCCCCTAGAAAAGCAGTTTAGGTGAATGGTGATGGATGTGTCAGATATGGGCAAAACAATGACTTATATATTTAAGTTATTACTAATATCACTTGAGTGCCATAACAAAAGAGTTTGTAGAGGACCACGCAAAAACTGATTTTGGGGAAAAAAGGTTTCTGATGCACTTTTCCAAATATGTAAGTGAAAAAGGTTTATGCAGAACCCTGTGTCCCTTGAAAGGAATCACAACATTGTAAAGCTGTTATTAGTTACAAGCCAAGTCCATAAAAGAATACTTTGTCAGTCTGTGTTTATTGGGATAATATCAGTCTGATTTGTATGACAGCCAGAGTTTTATGAATGCAACCCAGGAGGTAAAGCTGGTCTGCCAACCACACCTAAAATCGTCTGTGTTTCAGAGCCAGCCAAAATAGAAAGGGGAAAACACTCCAGCATGTTTACAGATACGACACATGTGAGTTATCCCTTACTATGGAAGGAATTTCTCAACCTTGGGGACAAAAGGCATTTCTATTTATTTCATGCTCTGTATTAATCATTAATACTATAATAATGAATGGAAAATATTGATTTTAATTACTGATCTGAATATTCCTGCAGTACAGTCATATTTACATGACAATTTAACACATAAATAGGTCAAGAAATTGTGATTAGAACCCAAATCTACCCCTGTGAATTGGGTGTCACAGGTCACTTAAAGGGTATTATATTTGTTGCATAAATGGATACGTGACTGGGACAAGCTCCTTGGGATATAGTAATGTGAGGTGTATATTCGGGTGTTGTAGTCACTTGACTCAGTGAAAACATGCCACAGGATTGACTGTGTCTGAGACAAGCTGGCAAGTTTAGAGTCAGTGATGAAGTAGCCTGGAATTACCCATCTCAGGCCATTAAGAAGTATTCAATCTTACAAAGTTTTAAGCTTTCAACAACAAAAGTTATCTGACAATTTCTTTAAATGATTTCACTGACCAGAAAATACACTCGGTTCACACTTACAGTTTTATATCAAATCAAAATCAAATCAAATTTTATTTGTATAGTGCCAAATGACAACAGATGTTATCTTATGACACTTTACATGACGAGCTGGTAAAACCAGACTCCAAGGCCAATTTTACAGAAACCTTATATGGCTTGTCATTAAATGTGGAAAAACTGACTATTTCAGTATTTTCCTTAGGAAATGATCATGTTTTTCCACTTTGGACTAAATTATTTGGTCAATTACATATCAATTTCACGCAAACTCAAATATATAAAACACAAGTCAGTCTTTCCTCTGAGGTGCTGGTTCTAGAAAAATCTGGCAAATTGTTTGTTAAAAAAAAAAAACAAAACTTTAATTGGTAGCCTAGTTTTCTAATGCCAGTAATGAATTATTACTCACAGATCCTTCTGCAAGAATGGCATGAGTATTTCAATGAAGAAATCGTTAAAACAACATAATAAACTAAACACATCTGTGAAACAGTTTAACCACATACTGGATTTTATATGAACACAAGCAGGGTGATTCCACTGACCATGTTATATTTCTGTAGGACATAAGATGACAAATGTATTCAAACAGAAATACAAAAGAAATATGTTAAATGCAAACTGAGAAGAAAGATGTAATAAGACGTAATTTAAAATTTGTACCATGTATTTCACACTGCTGTCACTTCTGGTTTGCAAACTGAAAGTAAAAATGTGATGTCCCCAAAAATCCCCACAGTGCATTAAAATATGTTTCAGCAGGAATGTCAATAGAAAACGAAAACAACATCTTTCACAAACTGACTTTTTACATTGTCTGTCAGATTAAGTCGTATTAGCACAAACCTTCTTCCTCTCAGCTGTTTGTGTTGTTTTGTGTAAAACACCATATCTCCGAGCTGTCAATGCAAAGGCTTGAAGAACGGTAATTTAACAAAACTATCTCAAACACGTAAACCTAACAAACTTGCCAACATCTCGTTTAGATGTCTAATTTTTGACAAAGAATTTTACGGCTGTCATGAGTTTATTTAGTGACTTAACAACAACAAACCTCGCTAACTGCTAACTGCTTAGCCTCGATTTAGCTGTAGCAAGCAAGCGAAACAATCGGTTTTTAAAAGAAAAGCGGAATTGACAAGCGGTCGTTTAAAGCGCGAGGGTGTGATCAATACAGAGGGAAAAAGGTTCGCCTTACCGGGAGTTTGGGGTTTACTTCTCCCTTACAACAGTGACAGAAAAACCGATGCGGGGGAACAGCCGCAGCCTCCGCCATCTTCCCCAGACCAGCACAAACACTGACGTCGGTCCTCCACAATCTGAAGCCCGTCGTTCGCCTCCAGCCCGGCATGCACCGCGGCTCAGACCAGCCAATCACAGTGAGCGAAACGGAGTATCGGAAGTGTGTGTGTTTTGTCAACTGAGCCGCATGTATTGAGAGTTTCAACAGTGGTATGTTTAACAGGAAGAACCTCCACGTTCCTGTCTATCTTAAAGGTTAGTAGAAATACTTACAAATGAAAATGTGAAAGAAAGACATTAATCAGTCCTGGATTAGTAAAGTGTTAATGTCTAGCCCTCTGTTAATTCCTGTCAAGTTTTCCTGCTGTGTTTTGGCATCGTGCTTTCAAAAATACGTATTTATGAACAATGAATATTAAGGGATAGTTGTAAGTGAACTGATATGTCTTGTCAGATACTACTGAAAATGTAATTTTTAAAAAAAAATTTTTTTATTTGAGCAGGCGACAAATCTGCCTGTTCATTTTAAAGCAACTTCAGTGTGGTTTGAAGCTGCGGGATCCACTTTTTTATGGTTGCGTTATTCCAACAGAATATAATGAAAATTATTGTCATAAAATACAACCTTACACTCTTCCCTGTAATCTCCTTTAGAGGTTAAAGGTAACAAGCAGTGCCATGCAGCATAGAGTAATATATCTGCAGTTTGCTGATTTTTGTTTTATTTTTTGACTATATCTAGTATCATTATGCAAAAACGTTCTGATTACGATTTTTCTTACATGATCTCAAATCCAGCATATAAAATGGCTTTTCGGGAATGTCAGTAACTTGTGTTTGCTAAAAGTGTTTCTAAAGCAAATATAAATGTAATGTAAATATGTGATAATATCTGCAGTATCTTTGTGTGTCATTTGGATTTGCCCAGAGCGTAGGTGTAAGACCATCTGTGTTTATTTGTGCAGATGACTGCCCAGGAGGTGCGTCTCTGTGGTCTTCTGCTGAGAGAGCATTTTGGAGAAGTGGTGGAGAAAGTGGGAACACACCTGCTCAGAAGTGGAGCACAGAATCTTAGAACTATCATTCATGAAACAGGCCTCCCACTGGACCTGGTAACACCCACTTATTTCTAGACTTTGTATCATCTCAGCATGTTTCTGTGATGGTAACATTATATAATATATCCTGTATATCTGTTGTATGTTCTTGTATCTGTATTATGTTGTCGGTACATCACCTTTGTGTATTCCTCATACATATTCTGCACTGTTTCTTTTCACGTGTATTTTACTTACACAATCTTTTTACACTCAATTGTGATTTAAATAAACATTATTTTGAGAAAATTTTTTGACACATAAAAACTTGATGCATAGAAGAACCATGATACTTTTGTTCACAGAATTATTTTTCCTCTACTAAAATGTATAAAACTTAAGCATGTTTGATGAGGAACATTTGATTTATTTTCTTCCCTAACCCGATTAACAGTGAATAAAATACCTTTTCTGTGTCATTGTAGGTGAAAAAGTCTCTGTGTGTGCTTGTACAACATGGGGCCTGTATATTTCGCTCTGGTCGTAAAGGACCTGGATGCCCCACCGAGTACCAGACCAGTGGTGATCGGATTCTGAGAATTCTACGCTATCCACGATACATCTACACAGCCAAAACACTATATGGTGACACTGGAGAGCTCATTGTAGAGGAGTTACTACAGAGAGGTCACATGACAATGAGCTGCACAATAAAGACCGTCGCAGACCGACTCACACAGAACATGGAAGGTCAGTCTTTGTATCAGTGATATTCTACAGAAAACATGGATGCCTCTTTGATTATAGTAGCTACTAGACACAGAAAACCTTAGTTTGCTGTAAGGATTTGAACTAACAGAAATCAGGTAGGTTAAGTAAATACTGTTTACAAATTTTCTGATAAGATTGACTTTATGTACAAAACTTTTACTTTTTAGTGATGCTTCATTGATTTGCTGATTTGGTAAAAGTTAATTGGAACATTTATTAATTTAATGTAATTAAACAAAGGATATATATACACAGTTCTGGAATTAAAAAAATGTGTACTGGTTATGTTCAGTTACTCATGGGTTCTTTGTCTTTTTGTAGAGGGTCGCAGTATGGATTACAGTGAAGTAACTTCTTCCTTCTCCAAACTGGTGGAGACCCACTTTCTTCAGCGCTGCCCTCCATTGGGGGGAGCAGTAACAACAACGGACACTCCTCCGTCTACCCCAGCTACACCTGGTACACCAGCTAGCACTGCCTTACTCACACCGGAGAGTTTCCCCGACTGCTACAAAGTGCCTCATGTTACACTTATAGGACGAGGCAAACGCCGCCTCTCCAGTGATGATGGAGAGGACCAAAAGAGTGCAAAGAAAGCTAAAATGGATCCAGAGGTAATTGTAACACATCACCTGGATTTGTGAATATTGGCCACAGCTTTGCAGTAACCATTCTATTAACATCTGTCTTGTATTTTTTTTTTGCTCAGACACACGGTGATGAGGGGATTTACTGGCAGGTGAATTTTGAGAGGTTCCATCTCCACTTCAGAGACCAGGCCATCATCAGCGCTGTAGCCAACAAACTAGACCAGGTGATTAAGGATTATTTCTAAAGATTTGACTTGCGTGGTTGTCAGATACGGAGGAATGCTGCATTTTTATTCAAAGAAAGGAAGATAATTCAGTTCTCAGTGATTTATTTCAGTTGATTTATTAGCTTTAAAAGCAAATGCAAAGTTTATTATGTCCAATATATGAAATAGCTCCCAATTCCAATACCTGAACTCGAAACAGCCCTTTTAAAAAATAAAGTATCTTTCCCATGTGTGTTTTATCTTGTTGCATTACTTTTATCTTGTTATCTTTGTCTCGTATGATATGCACTGATACGCCACAGGATCATATTTGTTCTGTGTTATTGTCTCATGAATTGAGATTGTAATATGTTTTAATTAACAAAATAAATTGTCAATAATTCCCTACAACAGCATTATAACTAAAGTAGTGAGTCTGTTTTGTACTTGTACTTTATTACTACCTACCTATAATTAATCATGTATAATCATATGTCGTAGAACACTCTCTACAGTTGTGTTAATCATTAAAGTGCATAATTAATGTGCTACAAGTCCAAACTAGAATACTATCTTAAAAGAAAGCAGCTGTGTAAGCTATTAATAACTCTTACTTTGTGTGCTTTCTTTAATAAAATTAATAACTATAATCTTATGTACAGTTTTAATGATTCTAATAATGAATAAATTCTTTCAGACTTGCAGTGAGATAGTACGGACCATGCTAAGGATGAGCGAGGTGACAACTTCGCCCTCAGCCACCTGCACAAAGCCCCTCTCAGCCAATGAGATCTTCAGGTCTCTCCCAGGCAGCTACAACATCCTCAGACCCATCTTAGATCAGTACCTCACGCTGCTGGTGGACGATCCGGTACCATTCCTGCCAGACTTATGTCACATTATACCACCTCAATTGAAGATCCTGGTTTTAAAAGTACTGAAAAAAAAGTCTGTTAAAATATTTATAGTGTGGTCTTAGCCACACAAATTCAACATGTATATTTGCTCAACTTGAATTGTCCAAAAATGTGACTTTGGTACTTTTAGCATCAGGGTCTTCAATTGTTTTCCATAACAAGTGTGTTAAAACTCAACTTTTTTTTTTTTAATCTACTAGATGGAGTTTGTGGGGAAGGCCGGTGAGAGTGGAGGAGGGATGTTTGTTGTCAGTATCCTTTTTTAATGTTTGGATGTGTATTTGGGAGTCAAACACTGTTAGAAAACTTGGAATGTTTGGACACAAAGGTGCTTTTCTTGACCCACCTCTCAGATCTGCACAGAGCTCTTGCCAATCTGGCACGAGCCACACTTGAGTCTGCAGTACAGGAGAGGTAAAGCTGTGTGTTTCACATACACTACACACCGTCTACACAACCATCCCTCAATCAGTACTTGCTGTTCATTTATTTTATATGTTGGTAATGATTATCAATCAACAGATTTGGCTCCCGGTCGGCCCGTATCTTTCGCCTGTTGCTAAGGAAACGTCACCTGGAGCAGAAGCAGGTGGAGGATTTTGCAATGATTCCTGCCAAGGAGGCCAAAGACATGCTGTATACACTGTTGTCACAGAACCTGGTCCAGCTCCAGGTTAGTACCCACAATGTGAAGATGCTCATTATTGTTCACTTTTAACAGGATTATTGTAACATCCCACAGCTTGTTTCCAGAGCATACTATGTTTTATTTTGATGAGCACACATCACATTGTTCACATCTACAGTTTATTAGCAGTGAGATGAAAGTTTATGGGAAAAAAATGTTCAGTGCTATTTTCTACTGTATTAATATTGTGCCTGAAAAGCAGGAAAGTAAGAGTCCAAAAACTCACTTTGTTAATTACCTGGCATGTGTCTATAAGATGCACTAAATCAATGAGAAATGGTTTTAACAATTAGATCTGTAGAACTGTAGCTGCATGTGTGGGCAATGACGCAGTAAGAACTTAAGTAACCGTTTGGCAGTTGGACCAGAGATTCATCAGATAACTGGAGCCAGCAAATTAAAAGCAGCAGTCCTACTTTTTTATGACTTAATCTTCCGACTCATTATCTCTAAATAGCCACTACATTTTGTCCCCTTAAGGAAATCCCAAAGACTCCTGACTACGCTCCCTCTCGTACCTTCTATCTTTACACTGTCAACCAGCTCCCCACTGCGAGAATGCTGCTTCAGAACTGCTTCAAGGTAAAACCAAATGATTTTTGAACCCTGGATGGCAAAGGAAAGAGAGAATCAATCTTTTCTGTTTGCAGTATGTTCATTAAAGTGTTGCCTCTGGATGTTTTTTTTGTTTGTTGTGCACGCAGACAGTGGCCAACCTGATAGAAAGACGATTATTTGAAACCAAAGAGAGCAAGTAAGTGCATCATCTGGACTCCATGCTCCTAATGTTTGTTGTGTAGACCTGCCCCAAACCAACTGATTTCACATGATCGTGGTTGGCCACAGCTCATAGTAGTGCAACAGATGAATGGCTTGACTGGGGGTTTCATAAGCTGATTCATTTTGTGTTTGTCTGGCAGGCGTTTGTTGGAGAAATCCCAGAGAATTGAGGCCATTCTGGCATCTCTGCAGGTCAGTGGTGCTGAGCCAGAACAACTGACAGAGGTTGAAGAAATGATCACCGCTCCTGAAAAACAACAGTTGGAATCTCTACGGCTTCACATTAACAAGTAAGAAGGTGCATCATCAACACTTCTTCTCAGTTTCTACGGTCAGCATTATTGTTCTTTTGACTGTCCTTCTCCCTTCAGGTTAGATTCAGCGGAGAACCAGGTAGACGAAACCATGTTTCTACTAGAAGCCTACATCAACTCTACTGCCACCTCCACAGCCTGAGAGGCTCAGATACAAGTGTTACAATAAACCCATAGTAGTTATAAATAATTAGCTTCAGTTTTCTGTATGATTCCTGGAAAGTGCAACTGTTTCAGTTTGGAGTGGAGTAAAATGGAATAGATGTTTATTGTTTTTTTATTTTGTGCACCAACAGTTGAATAAAGTTCTACTAGAATGCATCTTTTTAACACTTTTAATTTCAGTAAAGAACAAACACAAAACTGTTGAACAAACATTAAGCAAAATGAACATCTGAAATGCAAAACCATGGAAGTGTCTGTATATTAAATAAAAAGAATTGTGGTTTAATACACGTATGTTTATTCTTAAAATTAGAAAAAGATTATTTACAGTAAGTGCTCCCGACCCTAGAAATAGTGGGTAGTGCATTTCTGTTGGACCCTCATGATGCCGTGTTTGGTCCTGGAGGACCTGGCCTTGGCCCATCCCAGGACTTTCTGTGTGCCTGGACGTGGACTTGACTCATCTGGTGGTCAGTGTGTCTGATGACTGCTGTCAGTTCAAGTCAGGTTCACTCCTCATGGTTCTCATCTTCTCCTCTATGTTTCCTTGCGAAGAACCCCAGCTGACAAGAAGTGAGATGGAAATTCAGAATCTGCCCTTCACAAATGCTCATATTTTCCACAATCGTCAATGAAATGTAACATAAAATACCTTCCATAATATAAAAATGATTAGAGCCAGTAGCAGTAAACCTCCAATGATGCTACCAATCAGAATCCAGAGTGAAATGGGAATAGCTCTGCCTTTCAGAACCTCCAGGACTGTCTGGAGAAAAGCAAATGAAAACAAGGGTTACTCTACCTCCATAGTGGAAAAGTACTTCACTGTATTTAAAATATATAAACATTTAACTTTAACAGAACCTCATGCTTTTACTATTTTTAGAGTAACAATTTAACAGTTTCTGTTAATGTTATATGTTGGAAGTTTCCCTTGTGTGTTTTTAAAATGTATGCTCAAACTTATTGCAATCAAGATAAAACATGCATTTAACCATCTTCAGGTTTTAATGTAAGTTACATTTCATTTTATTTTAGTTGCCCACATTCCTGCTTATAAATCATTACCTGAGCCTTTCTGTGGAAAGTGTAACAGTTTTATAGACAATGACAACACAGAAACAGTAAAAAAAAAAAAACATCAGTATGGCCTTGAGTGTTAATTTTTTTCTCTTAAAAGTCACTTTTTTCCCCTTTTCACTGGGAGTTGTTTATTATTTATTAAATTGAAAAGGTGTTTGTTGATTTCATTGAACAACCATTACAGAGAACCCCTTTCTTTGGGATATTAACTAATATTATGTTCAAGTAGATCCACAATTCTACAGAAATGCTTAACTTTTATTATAACTAAAAGTTATTGTGTCCTTTAAACCCTCCACAAACCCAGAAGCCCTGTGTTAAAACATTTTACTCCCTATTTATAATATATTTTTCAGTAACTAAAGTGACATTTAAGAAGGTGGCATTGGTCTCTGTCAGTCCCTCCGTTGTCTTACCTCCCTCCAGACTGTTCCTGTGCCCAAAGTGATGAGGTTCGTTTCCTGAGCTGTGACCTGGTAGGCACCTATTATTTTTGCTGACTTGTATTTTGCCTGCAGAGACATACAGAGTTGATGATGAATGGTTAAGTCATTGGTCAGTGAAACTAGGCCATAAAGTGTGTGTCGTGTATCTTACATTTCGGAAAAAGTCATCATGAACTCGGCGGCTGACGCGTATGATAGCTGCCTGCCCTTTTAGAAGCTGCTGGACTTCACACACAACTTCTATACACCATGACCTGCTGCAGTTCTGGACACAAACACACAAGTACAGTGTATTAACATGTTTACTGATGCCGCTGCTGAGGTCAGTCGCCGCAGAGCTGTCGATGCCTCACCAGAACGTCATTCTGTATCATGTCTTCGGGATGGAGCGGTCGTACGTCCTTCTGTTTGCCCTTCAGCTGGGTCAGGTCACTGAACACGCTGCAGTTCACCCCTGTGGCCTGGGGGACAGGATAAATGTGTCAGCCATGGTCTAACAGAGGTGGACCCCCCCACACACAGAGGCAGTACTCACATTGTATGAGGAGACGTCAGTGACCGTCATGAAGACTGTGTCTCCTGCAGCCACCGAGGGCAGGAGCAGCCTCAGCTCCACGTTACTCACAGAATAACAGCCCAGATTCTGCAGCTGAACGCACAGACACATACTGTCTAATTCTGACATCATCACATTTATTCCTTTTTTTCATCTGAGTCATTTCTTATTACCCTGAGGTGTGTGTAGAACTCTGGTCCGATTCCCTCTGACACGGATCGTGTAGGATGGACCTCATAACGGTTCAAATTAGAGTCACTGCAAAAGATAAACACATGAAGGCACAGGAAACTATCTTCACTCAAAGGAAAATGTGCATGATTTTACCAGCGTTAATCCAATTTTTAAATTTCATTAGATTTTATTATTACATCTTCCACATCGTCTTCCACTTAGTTTATGATCAGTACATTGGTACTTGGAATAATTACAGTTCAAGCAGTTAATGACTGCAAAGTATTAAAAATACTATTCATGTTTACAATGATCATAGTTTGTCCAATTACTTTTTGAGCCCCTGAAAATGGAGGGATGTTGTATAAATATGGTTGTAATTCCTAAATGATTAATGCAATAACTTTGATGAACACCTTGAATTAAAGCTAAACTTCCACGCTTCAGTCACAGCTTTCATGCTTTATTTCAGTTCCACTGTGGTGATGCACAGAGGCAAAATTACAACATGTGTGTCACTGTGTAATACCTATGGACCTGACTGCAGTTCTGTTGTTTTAGTTTAGGTTTAGTTATTTTCAGGAAATTCTTATTACCTCGCCCCCCAAAGACAGAGGCAAGTATTGTTTTTGGTTTGGTTTGTTAATATTTTAGCAGCAAAACTATTGGTTGAATTCATACCAAATTGGTTTTATAGATTGCCAATGGCACAGAATAGAACTGACTACATTGTGGGAGAAGTAGGTCAAAGTTCAAAACTTTTTTAATGAATTTTTAAAATATTTATTTTTTTACATTTACTTATAACAGGTGAAATTTCAAATGCCTGTAGCAGCAAAACTATTAGTTGAATTGATACCAAAGTGAGATTATAGATTTACTTTTACCCAGAAAAGATGTGGTTACAGTTTGGGGAAAGTAGGTCAAAGTTTTTTCCCATTTACTTATAATGGGTGAAGTTTCAAATATCTATAAAGACATAAACTGTTTCAATTTACTTCAAATTTGGCACAAGCATTGGAAGCAAATGATATGCTGACATCAGCACATATATAGACATGATGACAGCAACTGGATTGATGAAAAAATAACCTACAATATGTGCGAGGGGTGGGGTTTGTTGTGTCTGGCACCACTTGTTTCCTTACATTTTTACATTAAATAATGTATGACATCAAATATACTTTAAGTACGAAGCAAACTGCAGTTCTATTTAATTGTAACATATATTAAGCTGTTTTTATTTCTATTTCATTTCTATCTCAGGTAACTACATGACTTTTTCACAGCTTTGTTTAGTCTTTGTTCTTGTCTGTAACGGCTCTTGTTGTCACTTACCTACTGACAAACAGATCAGGTTCATACTGAACAAAACTCTGCAGCTGAACACTGTTGTCCCCCAAAGTTTCCTCTCTCTCCACACTGTCACTGTATGAGACCCAAATGGTTACTTGTTAAAATAACATTCAGAACCAATTATTTAAGAGAATCTGTGCTATGGTTTAACTTGTGATGTATGCAGAACATGCTGAGTTAACATCCTACCTGGCAGCATTGAGCTTCATCTGGACTCGACTGTGCAGAGATGTGCAGCTGAACTCAAACTCCAACATAAAGTTGACCTGCAGCAAAGAAGAGAAGAGCCTGTTGAAGTGGTACATCTCACCTGGAGGATGTGAAGTATGAGTGAGCTCAGTCAAGAGCGTGATGTGGCTATTTTGTCAGTGTGGACATACCTTTGACTGGGAGCGAAACACTGGATAGCTCACATTACAAGAGTGGCTGTTGGCACTAAGTGCTGTACACTCAATCTTAAAGTGGGCATCCTCCTATGGTAGAACAAAGTGGAGAATCAGAAACAGGAATCATGTTTTGTTTTGTTTTTTTGTTGTTGGATGTGTGTAAATGTGGCTGGTGATAGAAACGTGGTGTTGCATGTGTGGTAGTAGTTTGGTCTACCCTGATGCTGAGGCTGGAGAAGTGCAGGTTGCGTGAGTAGTGTAGCATCAGGCTGGTGTTGTAGGCGTTTTCCAGTCTGTTCTGAAGCTGCACCTCCACTGCCAGACGCCTACGGGGGCTACGGATCACATAAGGCTTCTGTCTGTAGAGGAAACACAATGAAAACTACCTGAAACTCAGCAACTAGTAAATCTCTCCTATTGTTAGATTACAGTGGAAAAAATGTGGAGGATTATCACCATCTGTACCTTGTCCCAGAGATGTCCATATGAGCGTTCAGCACCAGGTCAGTTGTACATACGTCATCCTCCCCGCAGTCTTTAAAGAACGGGATCTGAGCATAAAATGCAAGTGCATGTCTGAATGAATTGAATGTGTTGGTTTGGTTTGGGTTTTTTTTTTGTTTTTGTTTTTGTTTTTTTTTTTGGGGGGGGGGGGGGGGC
>JAPSES010000228.1:7876496-7890813 GCA_029822895.1 Maxillicosta whitleyi
GATAGATAGATAGATAGATAGATAGATAGATAGATAGATAGATAGATAGATAGATAGATAGATAGATAGATAAATTGATACTTTATTGCAGGAAATTGTTTGGTTACGACAGCAGTACAATAAAAATAAACAAAACACACACTGATCCGTCACAACAGACATCCCCACATACAACAAATAAGAATGAAGAAGTGTTAAAAACAGAATAAAGGTGGGGACACACACACACACACACACACACACACACACACTGTCACTTCTCTGGCTGATCTTTGCACACCTCCACCCTTCCTTCCTCTGCTTCTTAGGACATCTCAGGATGTAAATGGCACCATCAGCACCCTCACCCCAGGTGGCAGACATGCTTCACCCCTTCCTTTCCTCCTCTCCCTTCCTCTTGAAATCCCTTCAACATGTGCAAGAGGGGCATCACTTTTCACCCCCCTCCCTCTCTTGTTCCCATAGCTATTATGATAGCTGAACACTCCCTAAACCTTTTTCCTCTTCTTGATTTCTCTGCAGGACTACTGTTTATTTTTTCACACAGGCCCAGTCCTTCACCTCTTTCTTCCACCTTCCATGCTGTTCTATGTACTTCTAACACTTTCATTTCCCTGCTGCCTCTGAGTGCCTTATTTAAACCATACAGATCCACTGGTACTTTTGTGGTACTTCCCAAATGAATTTTTCTCTATTTTTAATCTTTCTTAATTAATTTATAAAACATTTTTTTCCATAAAATTATACTTTGTATTTTCCTTTTTTTTTTTTTTTTGGTGTAAATTATGTATTTTCCTATATTTATATCCAAGATGATGTAAATGTTCATGAAAACTAACTAAACTAGTAAATTAAAACGTATTAGTTATATCAAAACACTATTGCTAACTGAATGTAAAAACGTGTGTGTCCATCCACTATCCTTGATCCAACTCCATGGGTTTTTACTGGTAAATCAATGTTGTAGAAGATCATGGTGTTTCCATGGTAACTACAGAGCCTCTGAACATCCAAATGGGTCATATCTGATGACCATGAAAAGATGATAAGCTGTATTTTACACCAATTATTTACATGTATTGATAGGATTAATGGATCACAGATATTAAATAGTTTAAATCTGTAGATGTTTTGTGTCATAGGTGGCTGTTTGGGTCTTTGTGGGCTAAGCTTTAAGTTTTCTGTTTTTATTTTTTTCATTGTTTTTATATATATTATTTTTTATGTATTTACTTGAATAATAACTGCAATAATAATTTTGTAGATGAATGTGTTTGCACAGACACGAGTGAAACAAGTATGTGTTTTATATTTCAGAAAATCGAAAAACTGATGATCCTGAAGAAAAGGCCGGCGTTCACAGTATATTAACAACAACTCAGTGACAGATTATTTAAGTTTGTCCTATAATCACATGACATGATAAATTAAAGCTATGTGCATGTTTGTTTGTTTGTGTCCATACCATAACTCCAGAGCAACAGAATCATGGTCATCAAATTCAGCAGTAAAGTCAACTATCACATATGTAGTCACCCATAAAGTCACAGGATCCAAAAATCCCATTAAACACCTATACAATATACTAAACAGGCTCATCTAAATCGTATTGTATCTGCCTGGATATAAATATACACACTCCAAAAAACAAGTCCCCATCTGGATTTAACCAAGCAAATATTTCAGATCCTTCCATTGGATGGTCACTGCAGTGGGGTAGCTTCTCATTTCTTAAAAAACCATCAGGGATCTAGAGAGCATAAAGAATGGACAACGCCAGGAATACTCAGGCTCATCCAGCTTGTGAAAGAGTGGTTCAGGGAGCGTGGGACATCATTTTCACATGAATTGGTCTCCGCAGAGTCCAGACCTGAACCCCACTGAGAATCATTAGGAAATGATGGAGATCTGCAGGTCTGACTCTCCCATCATCAATACAAGATGTTGGCAAAAAAAAAAATGAAATGAAATGCAACGCAACGCTGAAAGGAAATGCATCCCATAATCACAGCTAAATGTGGTCCAATTACTGTGGGCCAGGCTGCATATACTATGTGCAATATTTTATTTAAAAAATGGAATTCCATCTAATTAAGCATCTCATAAAAGGTGGAACTGGATTAGATATTCTAAACAGGTGCAAAGGCCTAAGTCAGCATCTCTTAAAACTGGGTAAAATTATGTCTTAATTTGTAGTTCTATACCCTGTGGATAATTTACATTAAAAAGAGTGTTACTATTCTACTGCTGGAATGTGTAAATTACAGCTGCGTATATTTAGCAAACAGTTTTTTATGGACTGGCCTGTAACCAGCAGCTAGTATATGCCGTCGTATGACAAAACATGATGGATTATGTGTAATATAAGGCCCCACTTGTAGCTTGTGGTTTGAATAAATGCTACTTTCTTTTTTTTTTTCTTTTATTCATCTTAAGCCATCTTTTTTTTTGCATCACAAACCTTCCAGAGTGAAGATGCGGTCTCCCAGGGCATCCACGATGTCATTGAGCGCAGCTTCATCGGTCACATTGAAAAAGTATTTGTCATCAGGGTCACTAGCAATATACTTGATCTCATTAATAAACGTCTCAGGGTCCTGCTGCCGACGAATGTAATGTCCCAGAACCTGAAGTATGGGAGAGAAAGAGGGTAAATGTATAAACAGATAACATCAGCTTTGTCAAATATCAAGGGGTTAACTCTGAGTGGGAGACGATGAAAGCAAGAAAAACAGAGAGCATGAACAGACTTTTTGGCAAGTGTCGGTACAATTACTTCTCCATGTTCCTGAGAAACAGTTTTGAGAGAAAGTTTGTAGAAGGATTGAAAGAGACAGCCAACAGCATCAGTTCATTGGAGTTTACAATGGCACAGGATGTGGAATCCAACTAATCCAAATGAGCATTGTGTGTAATTTAGTAATGATTAAGTCAAACCTAAAGGCAACATATTACCTTAAAAACAAAAGAAAGGAAATGAAAGCCACCAGAGATTGGTCAATGAGGAGCACAGCCCACGGCGGAGCTGGGGAGATGACTGATGCAAAAGATATACTGTAGCTGGAGTGGCAAATGGCTTAACGCCTGAAGTACAAATGAGAAAATTCCATAAGAGAAACCAAACCCAAGAATCTCCCCCTGTGACTCCAGCTGCCAAGCAAACTAAGGAAATCCTCTGTTTTCAAAGCGTAGGGAATGGAGAGGTCTGCAGTGTGTAACATGCAAGGAGCCCACATATTAATATGTACATTAAGGTCTTATAGAGGCTGAGAAATTCCACTGGGGCTGCCAAGTCCTGCTGCCTTTTACATAATCATAAACAGGGAATGAGAAGAATAGCAGTGTAACATGAGGATACGACTCGTTAAACTACAAAGAACAGCTCCACATTACAGTGATATAGTTTTATTTGAATATATGAATGTAAGTGTAGATACATGTATAGTTCTGCATACATGACCCCCCCCCCCCCTCACTCACTCACTCACTCATACACACACACACACGCTTCTAGATGTAGAAAACACAGTCTGCAGTGACCGTGCTCTTGTTTTGAAAGCTCTTGTCTCCCTTGTGAACCATTTTCACTCCACACACACAACCTACACACACAGGCAGCAGCGCAGTGAGCGACATCAAAACATGGCTGTAACAAGCAGTAGTTACCTGTCATCACCTAGACTTTTTGGGCAAACACTCGACCGCATACCCCACCTCCTTCTTTTTTGTTTTCTCCATCCACTTCTGTTTGTTTCTTTTTTTTTTTTTTGTTCAGTGCTGCATACATTCTGCGCACTACCCACATCTTTCTGTCCTTTAGTGTCTGTTATTTTGCCTCAAATTGAACATTTGTTGATCTAGCATCATGCTGTCCACATGTCAAACAGCTTAGGCTGTTAATCACACAGCCTACAGCGCATTAACCTTAACAACATATTTTGGCACAATTTGCAGGGTAGAAATGCAGCCTTTACCTTTTCTATTCTAAGCAGTAGAAGCTGATATTTCATTTTAATCTTCATCCTTTTATCAGATAAAGGGTCACAAAGCTTTTGTGTTTCTACAACTTACACTAAGTGTTAACATACACTGCTGAAACAAAAAAAATTCCACAGATTATATTTTGTTGGACTGCCTTTCACTTGGATTACTGGACACTTTCATGATGCCATCATGTATGTCATGCAGTGCTCATGCAGTGTCACAATAAATGTCATAAAATGTATTTTCATCCATAGATGCATTAAAATGCATGTGATGTGTTAAGATACACCAAAGTCTATCTCTATCCCAAAGTGGGGTTCAGGTCTGGACCAATCAGCGTTAAAATTACATCTCTTACTCCCTGAACCACTCAATAACAATATGACCCTGATGACACCTGGGGTTGTCATCTTGGAATATGTCTGTGTCATCAGGTAAAAAACATCCACTGGTGTTCAGACCTGGTCATTTAGTACATTCAGGTTGTCATGTGACTTAATTATTTCAACATATAATGTGACTGAACCTGGACTGGACCAACTGACTCAAGCCCAGGTCATAACACTACCCCCACAGCCTTGTACTGTAGGCACTAGGCATGATGGGTAATCACTTCATGTGCGTCTCTTCTCATCCTGATGCATCCATCACTCTAGAACTGGGTCAATCTGAACTCATCAGACCACAGGACCTTTTTTCCATTGAAACACAGTCCAATCTTTATACTCTCTATAAAACTGATGGTTCTTTAAGTTGGAGTCAGTCAGAGTTAAATAACTAACATATTAATCATTGCATGAATTATCCAATGGAAGCCTTGCACCTATTTGCTCAGATGAAGACTTTTTTGTTGCCATACATACAGTATCCATTCACTTTGACTCCTAAATTATTTTTAATGTTACTCACTTTGAGTATTTTAGTACTACATTCTATATATTACATTAATGGGCACACATTGTGTAATTAGCCGTGAAATATGTTTAAAAATCACATTCACAATAGCAGCCACATCTAATACATTTCAACATAATTTGTGGTACAAATCCTTTTGCCTTGTCCATTCACTGGTTGTATCCACAGTGCCACTTTGCAATGTCAGCTCTTAATCTCCTCTGCTGTGGTTTCAGTGGGGTGACGTCTGAAGGTTCCCTAGAGTCTCTTGTGGAAGGGATGGTCTTCCCCAGTCCTGTCACTAAAGTCTGTCTGCTCCATTGACATGAAAACCAGTATACCACTCACTGTGTTCCTGTGTATTGAGGGGGTCGGGTGGGGCACGAAAGGAAGAGTTTTTGTTCCCAACTGACTATTTTAAGAGTCTCAAGGGGTTCATTTAGTAATTTGTGGATGTTATTTTTGGGGGAGTGGTGGGAGTATTGTGTGGTTGCTTGAGGGTGTATATGGCCACCACCACTTTCTCAAAATGCATGAGGAATGTAAGAGATACCCTACACAACCGATAGAAAACAAGTGGTGCCAGGCACAATAAACCCCGCCCCTCGCACATATTATAGGTTATTTTGGCATCGACCCTGCTGATGTCAACATGTCTATGCATGTGCTGATTTCAACCTATCAGTTGCCTCTATATATGTGCCAAGTTTGAAGTAAATTGAAACAAAATTTATGTTTTTTATAGACATTTGAAGTCTATACTTTTACCATCTTTTCCCAAAATGTAATGGCATCTATTCTCCATTGCTGACTATCTACAAACCCAATTTGGTATGAGTTTTGCTGCTACAGATATTTGAAATTTTGCCCATTATAAGTAAATGAGAATTTTTTTTTTTTTTAAATGAATAAAGAATTTCAACTTTGACCTACTTTTCTCAAAATTTAATGAGATCTATTCTGAATCACTGGCAAACTATATCCAATATATAACCCAATTTGGTAGATATTCAACCTATAATTTTCCTGCTAGAGTGTTAACAAACAAGCAAACAAGTTGAATCAAATACAATACCCCTTTGGGGGGCAGGGTAATAAAGATCACACCTTTGCTTTCTTTATGTCACACTTTTTAAAGAAACAAATTTATCAAATTCTAAATGAACTGAGGATATATCCTACTGAGACCAGGTAAAGTATTTTTGTTTTCTATAGGCATCAAGAGTTTTGCAGTTTTGGTTAAATTACACACATACAAAAAAAACATTGTCCACTGCAAAGGATATTCCATAAAACTATCTATGTTAAAAACATATCACATCATCAATAATTAAAACTTTTACTTTACTGGGTCTCAGAGGGATAAGGCAAAAAATAATAAGTAATATTAAAATCTCTCAAAAGTTGTTCTGATGTACTCACAGCGATGGCATATCTGGTGATATTTCTGTTGTTGCACTCCTCCAGCGCATCAGGTAGCTCCTCCCCATCATGTGACTCTCCATCTGTCACAACGATCATCACCTTGGTGGCACCCTCTCTGGCTCCTCGCTCAGCGCTGAATGCCTCTGTGCTACAAGAACAAGAGAAAAAAAAGAGAGAGTTGTTATGTCACGCTAATTCACGCTCCACAGTTTTCCAAAACATCTACCTGTACTCAGCAGAACCCGAGACGCTGAGTGAGTGAAACACAGTGGAAGGACACTAAAACTCAAAGAAGTGAAAGGGCCTGAGGGAGATAGAGGATAAAAGGGAGTATCCAGTCACATGGTTTCCTAAAATCTCAAATAAACATCCTCTATATGATAATATACAATTTCAAGAGCTTCTCTGAGAAAATGAATAGCTAGTAAAAACATTACCTGGATTTGAGCTCCTTCCCATTAACCCATAAAAACCCAAACAGCCACTGGTGACCAAAACCATCTACCAATGTAAAATGCTTAATAACTATTGATTACTAATCCAATCAATACATGTAAATAATTGGTGTAAAATACAGTTTTTCATCTTTTCATAGTCATCAGATTTGACCCATTCGGATGTTCAGAGGCTCCATAGTTACCATGGAAACACCATTATCTTCTACAACATTGATTCAGTAAAACCCATGGAGTTGGATCAATGACAGTGGATGGACACACATGTTTTTGTGTTCAGTTAGTGATATATTTATTTAAAAAGTACATTTTTCTTCAGTTTTTTTTTTTTATGTTTTTCATATAATATACCCCCCAACTTTAATATGACTTTTTATGAACATCTACATGATCAGTGAATTAAATATAGGAAAACACCTGATTTTTACTGAAAGAAAATAAATAGGATAATATTACAATAAACATTGATAAATCATGTATGAAAGGTTAATTAGAGAGAAAATTTCATTTGGGAACTGCTGCAAAATTAGTACTGGGTCTCTATGGGGTTAGCAGATATAAATGGTCCAACTCACAACTGGATAATTCCACTACTTTATTAGTCATACTTGACACACATTAGCTGCCAGTTGAGTCAAATTGGTCACTACACTGAGTATGCATGTGTCATTGCACACAGTGACCGCATCTGTGCATTCCCATCCGGTTGTGCCATGATACAGAGAGGAAACCTAAATGACAAACACACACCAACAGACTCAGCCGCACCCTGTTTGTCTGCAGGAAACCTGTTCTCAGTGGGACCTGCTTCAAGCATTGAATAGGCTTGGTAAGCCTCAGACCAACACACACACACACACACACAAATGCACACACAAAGTGAGTAGTCACTGCTTGTGAACTCAGTCATTTTCAGGCCTAACTCCAGCCCTTGCCTAAATATAACATTGTGGTCAGCCGCAAGAAACTCAGAGTTAAAAACAACCGTTTCCCCTATGCAGTCTGAAAATTACATAGGGTGCAAAGAAGGAGAGGTGAAACAAGAACCTAGGGGAAAGGAGTGGAGGTAAAATAATGAAGAGGAACAAATAGATGGGTAAATTTTAGGTAAGAAGAGTAAAGCGTAATAAGATAAACTGAAGGGAGAAAAAATGTCAAAAGAAAACGGACGAAGGATAGAAAAATGGATTAACAAGATTAAACACAGATTTAAAAGGCTAAAACTACTAAATTAGAGACAGTAAATTAAGTCAGAATCAAGTGTCGAAAGCCCAAAATCCTGCTCTGATGTGGTATTAGAATAAGACTAGTGGGGGAAAAAAGGGAAATAAAAAGATGGCAAGGAAGGTGAAGACAAGGTGGACACCAACGGGTAAGAAGGGATGAGAGAATAGAGAGGAAAAGAGGAAAGAAAATTGAAAAATGGAGATGAAAGAAACAAGGAGATGAGAAAGAAGTAAAGAAAGATGAAAGACAAGAGAAAGTGAGTGGAGCTAATTGGGAGGCCTGGTTGTATTTACGACCCATTTTATGGAGTCACAGCAGTGCTGTAATGACACGGCGCAGTGGTCTGTGTGTGTACTTTTGTGAGTGTGTGTGGGTGACAGAGTGTCTCAGACGGGTGGAGCAAAATAAAATCGGCAGCTCGTCCAATTGTACAGAGACATGTGACCTCCACGGATCAGTCAGTGATCCACTCTGTGTGTCATTTACATGTCAACATTACATGTACCCATGTGTCCCGCTGCACAGCAAATATTACTATCATGAAAAAATGTCTGAAAGTGTGTGTGTACATCAAGGGTTCTGACTTATTGATGTTTTAGGGCAAGTATAGGTGAAGACTGAAGCCACTGAGGGGAAATCCACGTTGAGCAAATTCCATGTCAGCTGCACATTTTTAGGACTCTGAATACAAACCATTACAATATATCACATTTATTACTTTTATCCAAATCAACACACACATTCTAGTTGTGTTATTAGGAAAACTATGGAGCTCTGTCCAATTCAATCTTCTTTATGTTCCTATTTTTAGTTTAGTGCCTTTATTATCTTTAAATTTAGACTTCTAAAATATACTTTCCAGACTCAAGAAGTCTTTATTTTGGCTCTAACGTGTTAAGTGAAGCCAAATCTGTAAATAATCTGTTGTGTTTGGTGAAGTAAGAGACCAGTTGTTGGACTTTGTCAACACTGACTAGTAGATGACAGATGATGATATTGTCAGAAATGTATGTTTTGTGTGTGTTAAAATATTTATGGTCTATTCAGATTTAGCTTTTTTTTTTTTTGTGTCTTTGTAACTCCTTGTCTTCATTAACCTCCAGATAACAGAGACGTTCTGCATGTCTAATGTTGTTTAGGAAGCTTTTTTAGTTTAAGCGCCCGAGTTTAAGGTCGAGTGTATAATAAGAACAAGGTTAGGGTGAAGGTTAAAGGTCAAACATGCTGTGAAAAGGGGTAAAGTTGAGGTTAGAGGGTCAGGAAATGAATGTAGTCAATGCCAGGCCTTTTAAGAACAGAAATAAAGCATCTGAATGTAGATGCGTGTGTGTGTGTGTGTGTGTGTGTGTGTTTGTGTGTGTGTGTGTGTGTGTAAGTGTCCATTTGTGCATGTGTGTGCTGTCTATGTAATTGTGTATTTTTACAGCTGTAGGAGCGCTGCTTGGCTGACCGGGCTGGGTCAGGCCCTGCCACACCTGCAGCCGTGCTGAGCCAGCAGTGGGTTGCCCCAGCTCAGCTAATCTCACTGTTTTTCTACCCGGTCACACTCATGCCTTGTGCCAACCCGGCTATCTATACCTCTGAGTGTTTATACATGCGGCGTATGAAAATATAAGTTTCTTTTTTTTGTTGGTATTAAATCTCATGCTGACAACTTCTTTATTTACATTCTTATCATGTCTACATTTATTCATTAGGAATCACTTCTCTGAACATTTAATGAGCATTGATGAGCTGAGTGCTGAGCTCAGTGTTGATTTCCCGTCACTGGTGTTTTAATGCCACAGTTACCTTATTTTACTGGCTCCATTTTCCAGTCACTTCTTTTCAACTCCCCTCTAAGTGTTCCTCTGAACTCCTCTAACTTTTACCTTTAAATGTAGCAGAAAACAGGAACTCTCCAATTACCTGCATGTGTGTATTTTTAGTGTGTGTGTGTGTGTGTGTGTGTGTGTGTGTTTATGAGTGTGTACAACACCTCTACACACATCCTAAAATGGAAGTGGTGCCACACATCAGGTCTGGGTGTGGTTCTCTACATGGGTATGACTTTAATAAAGGAGGAATTTTATTTTGAAAAGAACAGGATATTTTAAGACTGAGGTTTTACTTCAAATCTATTGAGCTGTTTCTTTAGACTTATGTTACCAGCTCAAGCGCCCCCCACATATTTCTGACAGAGCAGGCATTACTCGACAGGAAACAAATTGCTAAAGGTTAATCTAAAGGTTATATACTCTACATTTGCCATTTATCAACATCAACATATTGTTGTTCACTTACTGCTAAATGTGTTTCTGAAAACATACAAATTTAATTTTCCCTATGACTTTATATTACACAGTTAAAATTAAACATTCTTGACTCATAGGTTTATACTGAAGTATATCATTACATAGAAAAACAGCCTAAAGTTAGACACGATTGTCACAGTAATTACAAATGATGAACTATTGTTATATATTTGGACAAAACTCCAAAGCCATTAATCAGCCTTAAAAGCCAGAAAGATTTCAGCACAGAGACCAAATCTGTGTTTCTTTATATAATGATCACTTAGTTGAATCAAAATACCAGTGACTATATGTACAAGAAAAAATAACATTATCCACTATTATTCTGAATATGACAGTCCTTTGATTTTCATACAGGTCACGTGAATAGTATATCGTTAGCTTTATAGCATGATCGAGTCATATTATTTTTTCTTTTTTTTTTTTCTTTTTTTTTTTTTTTTACAGTGATGTGAAATGAAGCATCAGTGTTAGGAGAGTAAAGTTACACACATACCACAATTTGGCCAAAAACATGACTTGGGTAACTGTGCTATGAGGTTAATGATATGCCATTATCCAACCAAATTAGGACTTATTCCAGATGTAATATTTAAAACATATGGGATATGTTTATATTATATAGGAACACTCTGTAACTTGGTTGGGGGTTACGTCATATTGCTCTTTATCTGTTGTTTACGGTTGTCTTATTGGTTTGCACACAAACTTACTGACTAACAGTTTGCATTTTCAATGGGATGAGCAGTTACTGTCACTAACAATGATGTTAGAGATTACAACCAACTGAATACCACCTTACCTACTCGTACCAAAGCCCTTGTTACAGCCAGTGTTTGTTTTGTCTGTGCTATAATTCTAGGCCCACTCAGCAGTTTCACAAACATTGATGCTGGGTGGACTATGGAGTGGAAACAAGAAATAAACAGTTCATTCTACAAGAATAAAAACCTGACAATTCTCATTTTCATATAGTTATAAAATAAAGGAAAGATCATCCTAAACCCCCACCAATTCATACATAACGGACTGTTAAAGCTTATGAATTACTTTTTCAAGGTGATGGTTATTGGAACACAGTCCAACAAGTCTACCAGCCAAAAAAAATACTATTTTGACACAAAATTTTAATTTGCAGCTACATGAAAACGGGTAAATGGAGTGTTTATTTTCATAAACTGTGTACACAGTTTCAAGAATGTTTTTTTTGTCTTGTTTTTTTTTTCAGAATAAGGCCAGAAATCTGAATACTTTGTGCATGTAAACATGGTCAGACTTACCAGGCCATGTGGATGGCATATGCAGTGCGCGTCTCTCGTCCCTCCTGCCGGCTGATGTTTTTGGCAGCTTCCACCACTTCCTGTGTGGTCTGGTAGTCTTTCAGTGACCACTCATGGACTGCTATCTCTCCATACTGTAGGATACCCACCTGAAATGCACACATATGCACAACAATTACAAAAATGCTAAATGTTCATGTTTTTTTGGCACATATTTGTGGGAAAAAACATCTGAGACTGGTGTCTTTGGGGGAACTATCTCTTTAAGCACCAGTTCTGTTCTTAAAGCAAACAGTGCACTTGGGGAATTTTTGAATTCATTCAGAAACCAAAGGTATTTCCTTTTCACCTCACATTGCCTGTTACCCCTTATCCACACCACCCCCTTCTCAAAACTCAATCCCCCCTCTCACTGATCTTGTTGTTTAAACCCAGAATAACGTCCCCATGCACAATCCCCTCCTCCGCCAGCTTCCATTCTTCCTCAACCGTAAGTGATCCTGGCTTCTGTCCCCCTGCATTACTACAGCCATTCATTCTGTTCATATTTGCCAAAATGGTTCTTTATATGTGTCACTCTGAGTATGTTTTCACTCAAGTGACTAGCTTGTCTTGCTGCGCATGAAAACCAAAGCACCGTTGCAGAGTTCCAGAGATTTAAGTGGGAGACAAAACTCAAATAATTCAAACCCACAAGTTTCCATTACTAATGTAAATAATATTTATAGTCTGTGCAAAGGCACATTGACTTGCTTTTTACCTGCATCTGGTCTGAGCTGATATGGAACTTGCTGAGGATGTTGCTGAGGAAGTTTTGGACCTCATACCAGGGATAGATACTATTGGAACCATCCAGCACGATCACAATGTCCATGTATGTGGAGCACCCTGCCACATGAGGGAGTTAAAAAAATGTTTGGTTAGTTTCAGTGAAACCAGTGAGGGATGTTTCTCTGCTTCAGTGTGTGTGTGTTTGTGTGAGCAGATGTGCGGTTACTTTGCGCTGTTGGAGCGATGGTCTCTCGTGGTTCTAGGTCATCGCTGACTGATGCACAGATGCCAGTGCTGAACATAGATGTACCACACTCCTGAGACCACAGAGGGGCACAAGCCTGCCAAGGACAAACACAGACACACACATCAACATCTGTCTTACAGGTGAAGTCATCTATGGATAATTTCAACGGTTTACATTTTTAAGTGTCTCAGAAAGACCAGTAGGTGGTAGTTTGGCTGTTATCAAAAGGATTTAACCACGTAGACAAACACAGTTAATAGACCCCCTTATAAAGACAGAAAAATAGAATAAATGAGTGCAGACTGGGAACAAAAAGCAAACAAGTCATAAGAAGGAGTAAGTCATGGAAAAACTACAATAGTGTGGTTTTGAGGGACAGAGAAATGAGGGAGAGGCAGAGAGAGAGCGACTATTGTTGACATGTTGGCAGTGGCTGTTGTCATGAGCGGTTTAACAGAGCTGGAACACCAGACTGAGACCAGTAAAGCAATTTAAATCTGATTGTGCTAAAAGTAGGGGGGACAGTATGGGGTCATCATGTAAAAATATTTCAGTCTTCAAAGCGATTCTTTGGCTTTCATACCAAAGGGTAAAGTGTGTGAGTGTGTGTGTGTGTGTGTGTGTGTGTGTGTGTGTGTGTGTGTGTGTGTGTGTGTGCGGGGGGGGGTTGAGAGAGACTAGGTTCTGCTGGAAAGATAAAAAAGAAATTGAGATACAGACGAGAGAACAAAAGAGGAAGGCTGAAAGTTGGGTGAAATGTTGGTGGAAGGAAAGAAAGAGAAACAACCTGGTTTTTCTAGGCCTGTCATTATGGACGGGTTTCTCCACAGAGACTCACAGAGAGAAGAAAGGATGAAGGGAGGGATGAGAGGAAAGAAGGAGGGAGAAGACGGAGGAAAGCGAGAGAGGTGCTATGGCTTTTAGTAGGTCTGTCATTAACAAAGGGCCGGAGACGCATTCCGATCCTGTTATAGACCTGACCACTAGGGCTAAGATAAACACACACACACACACACACACACACACACACATGCACGCACGCACGCACATTAAGCGGGCAAAGTTGGCTAGCATTCGTGAACTGTACTCGACTCCACACCCGAAACAGCAGTAAAAAACCTGGCAGACACCAAGTACTCAGGCACACTTGCATTATTCCCCTGCAAGCCAGAGATCTCATTGACATGGACAAAAATAAAGCTAAACTAAAATAAGTAGGATTGACAGACTTAAATTGGACTTGGAAAAACAGCTTAAAATTCTGATCAAATCTGAGAACATTATATATAAATAACATAAATAAGACCGGTAGCTGGGCATACATAGCCACACAATATCTACTTAATGGACAGTGGAATCACGAAGTCACCTACTGTTTTCTGACCTTCCGTTTTCAACCCAGTAGTTTACAGTAGTTATGTGTGTATATGTTAAATGTGTTATCATATTTGGAGAAAAGGGGCAAAAGTTGTGGGGGTGTTAGGGGCCAGAGCCATCTGTGACAGGTCTTGAATTAATGCTAAATGCTAGCTCACAGTCTTGTTAGTGGAACCTATTACTCATAGTAGAACTGGCTGTCAGGATAATAACACATGCACTATTCGACTGCACCACCTTTGGTTTTGATTCCAGGAGACATTCAGTGGATTTAACTGCACCAATACAGTAGTTCTGATCCTTCCATGGGTCAGTACTGCAGTGGTTCATAATGTTGGAGCTGGAACAGGTTATTTCAGTCTA
>JAPSES010000228.1:7896658-7908788 GCA_029822895.1 Maxillicosta whitleyi
TGTGTGTGTGTGTGTGTGTGTGTGTGTGTGTGTGTGTGTGTGTGTGTGTGTGTGTGTGTGTGTGTGTGTGTGAGGAAACTGCAGTGAACTTGAAACTGCAGTGTTCTGGATACAAGAGAAACTATATTGGTATAGTAAGACATTGGCGTATGATGTTTAAATTAGGTGAAAGTATTTAAGTTTCCCTTCCTCATCTGTTTTTCTGTGTTCTTTATTTACATCTCTTGACTTACAGCACCTCTGTGAAATCTCCTGCAGTTAAGATATCTGCTCAAATGTCTGTTTCTATCATCTTTATTTTGAGTCACTAATAATATTTCCCATGCATCCCCCTCCTCTCACACACTTTCACAGATTTTCTCTCCATTATCTCTATCATGTTCTGTTCTCATCTTTGTCACCCTCTCGTGGGGAATGGGGGTGGAAGAGAAAAGGGGGGAGTAGGAATGAAAGTCAGCAAATGATGAGAAGAGAAAAAGGAGAGTAGCCGGGAGAATAATGGCCAGGATTTATGAATGACCCCTTAAACGCACACAAGCACACACACCTGTGTTAAACATCTCAGTAAAACATAACAGAGTGTAACAGACATGGAGGCCTGCTGCCTGCATCAGGGGACCTCTGCTGAAACCATTAACATTACACACATACTCATTCACCTACATGCTCCTGTGACACATGAACACACATGCAACAGCACCGTGCTCAAGTACATTAATGCTTAACTTACAAAGCGGAATGGTTGGCTTTTAAGACGCTTGGTTTAACCCGAAAATAGAGGATAAAACTGAAAAACATGCAACTTCTGGCTGTTGTAGTGTGTTATTTGTATGCATGTGTGTGGTGTGAATGATCTGAAGTCGTGACATATTACCTAATCATTCGGCTTCTGGGCAAAACACATAATGCACAGAATGAAAACTGAATGGATAATCACTCACAGGCCTTTTTTTTTTTTTAAGATCTAGCCACACAAATGCCAACTATTACAATCTATACATAAAATGCATTAACTATGTGATTCAATGGAGGTCTGACTGTAACATGCCTTGCACAACATACAATCTCATCTATCAATCTGCCTTTTTCTTTGTGGTTGAATGCAGTTAAACATCTGCTTATCAGCTACATAAACACTTAAACACGTAGAGTTTCAGTAGACAACAATAGTCTTTTTCTTTGGTTTCCCACTGGGCAACCAAAATGCTAAATGATGTGTCTGAGGCAGCTCTACCAGAATGAACAGGAGCAGTGCAGGGTAGCTGATGTTCATGCTCCATGATGAAAACACACATGGCATAACCGACTTAGTGGGAGAGCTTAGCCATGAAGTCTAAGAGATGGAAATGGATAATATAGCCGGTGAGGTCGTGTTGCACAGCTGCCAGTGTCAAAAAGGTGTCAGCTGTAAGAGGAGATGAACCAGTAACCTTTGGAAGAGGACACACTTGAGTATCTCTGAAGGCTTCAAACATCTCCTGGTAGGCCTCCAGCGGGAATGAAATATTTCCTCTGTACTGACATCACAGATAGATTTACTAAAGACTCCAACTTTGAAGTACGAGCCACTATTTTACTCAGCTTCCTAGGTTTTTGATCTATTTGGCAAATAGTGGCCATATGTTTTAATATGTCTGCTTCTCTACTCTCCTGCACACAGTCATGGTAGGAATGTCTTCATGGTCAGTCGCTTACTGAAGGTCTAAAGGTCCTTGGAGCTCAGGGAGGCACGTGTAGCATCGTTATTCACAGATGCTGGATGGTTAAGTTGAAAATTTGTGGAGGCTAATCACCATATCATCCATTGAGACAAGGCAGGAGGTCAATGAAGAGGCATCAGGGAAGGTTACAGACGAACAGATAAGCTAATGTCAAAATGTATCTCCACGGTGAACCATACAGATGTTCTTACCTTTCAAGAGGAGGATGAACTCCAGGCACAACAGGTATTTACGCAGCTCCATTTACAAAATCCAATGAAAACAGAGTCTCTCTCTCTCTCTCTTTTCTTTTTTAACTTTTTTGGTCTGTTTACAAAGTGGTCTCCCCTGAACTTGTGGAAATGCAGTACATTGGCATCCAAAACACACAACACACAAACACACATGCGCTCTTTCAGCTCTTTCTTCCCCCTGGAGATGCGTAAAATCCGGTCAAACGGTGCTGCAGTGGCATGCCTGCTGTGCGTGTGGGGGGGCTCTCACCAAACGCTTCGTTTACAGTCCCGGGTAGTTACATTTAGATAAAAATACCTTTTAGTGGCGGGCATTCTTCACTAATTTTCAGCTTTTTGCGCACCTACAGCACAGGACATGAATTAAGGTGTAAGAAGCCGAGAAAAAGCCAAGTGGCACCTCAGTGACCCATGTTTTGGCCGTGAAATCCTGCACCTGTGCACCATCCAACAAGAGGCCTCACTGATTAAACCATTACTAATGTCCAACACCTTCCCAAACAGTCCGTCAGCGCCGCACGTGATCCCCGCGGACTCTGGAGCGCGTCTTTGAAGATCAAGAGTCAAACTCCGCTCATCAGAGCCAAAGTTTGAAGTCAGCGCAGTTTCCCCAAAAAATCACTGCCCATGATCGTCGCCGATAATTTTCCTTAATTAACTACAAAACGGCCGCCTCTCCGGAGTCTCTCTCGATGTAAATACGTGCCCTTTGGTAACGGATTTCTCTCACTGTAAAATGAAAGAGCGCATTTATTCTCAGAGCTCCCCTCCCTCCGTGCGTCCTCCTCCATCCATCAGACTTCTCTCTGAGCGCCTGGTTCACATTCACAAACCTCAAACCCGCATCTCTCTCTCTCTCTCTCTCTCTCTCTCTCTCTCTCTACTATTCCTCTCTCTCTTTCTTTCACACAGATTTAATCTACTTTCTCAAATGTTTTAGTTTCCACTGGTTTATTATTATTAATCTATTTATTTATATTCTTAATATCTCCCTTTCACAGCTCCCCTTTGGCTCCCTGCTTGTTCGCCTTTGCTGTGATGTACAAATCTGGCACGCTTTATAACTTAGATAAATATCATGTGAATTACTGTCAATAAAAAAAAGCCGGTCAACGGTTTCTACATTCTAAACCTGTCTGTCTAAAAAAAAAAAAAAAAAAAGGGGGGGGGGTGTCTTTATATCTGACTGAAGGTAAAGATGTTTGAATGTTTTAATCTGCGTAAAGTTATTTTATTACAAAGAAAATGTTTGTAATTGGAAACCTAAATAAACGGAGAGCCATTGCCCATGAGGAACTGCAAATGTAGGATGGACATGACCTTTAACCTCTGCTCACATGTTCCTCTCCTCCATCCAGAGTGAGCAAGGAATGAATGGAAGGATACAGATGGAAATAATGTGAGTAAAGCAACATCAAACCATGTTCGCACCCAGTAGTGTAGTCCAGGGCATGGGCGAATCTAGACTATTTTTAGGGGTGCCAAAGCACCCCCATGAAACTGCTCGGCACCTCCTGGCTCAGCGCATTTTTAAATATTATATTGTGCTTTGAAAATGAGTGCAACCTCGTCTTTTGTTTTTTTTTAAATGCAGTTCTGCCATAACCCCACCCCTTATTTTGATTGGTTAGAAACTTAGCCCATTCGGGGCCTCTGTATGCGCCAGACGCATGTGATGTCACCTGCCTGCTCATTCTGTTCAGGACTGATCTCGGTAAGTTTGAGCTATCATGTACTTAAAAACCATAAACAAATGATGTCCATTAACATTTTACATTATATTTCGAGTTATTGTAATGAAACCAATTTAGTGAGAATATTGTGTGTCCTGCAATGAACTGGCGGCTCATCCAGGGTGTACCCTGCCTTCCGCCCGTAGTTGCTGAGATAGCCCCCCCCCCACAACCCTGAAAGGGACTATGCGGTTGAAAATGGATGGATGGATATTGTGTGTCTAAGCACTGGGGGCCGGGCACCCCTAAAGACCAGATGCTAAAACTGCCCCTGGTCCAGGGTATACGGGCGTATACACACTCTACTTTTCAGTCAGCATCGGTTACACCCACTTCTTAGCCCCACCCCCCACCCCGATTCACAGTATTCAGTAGTATCTGAGCCAAATTGTTCAATTTATCCCCTAAATTGCTGAACCACCCTACTCTTCCTTTAATTGGCTGGTATTCGCTGCCTTCGCTGATCAAATTGGTTAAATTGAGGAACGATGAGCCAATCAGAGGCAGAGTAGGGCGGGTCATGCCCAGGAAACTATTGTTAATTAACGCCACCTCTGGAACCTGATTGGACACCTCAGGTGCCAGTGCCACCGCAGTTGGTTAATTTTGCTTTAATCCACAAATGCAAATTTTATATTTGCAACTTGTGTGCATTTAGAATTTTTTTTTTTTTTTTTCATTTTCCAAAAAAAAAAATGAAAATTTTCCATTTGTGGATCACCAATTACACGAATTCACCGATTTTCTGTATGACGTATTTTTGAGACATTCTTTTTGAGAAATCCGCAAATCCAGACAGCTGGACACAGGAGTAATCCCTCCACACCAGCAGGTGGCAGCACGACAGAGTATGCTCTCCAGCCTCTACATGACGTTAAGTTAGCAAGAGACTGAGGTGTGCTAACATATATCATAATTTCGTAACAACACATTATGGATTAAGCATCAATAAGTAATTTTCCCTTGAAGATAATTCATTAATAGTACATACCCATCCTACGGACGCTTCCATTTCCGCAGACGTTTCGATTTCAGCAGGCGAAATAGGCCTTCGTGTGTCAACTGCTGCCACCTGCTGGTGGATTAAAGAGGCAAAAATAACCCCGTATGAGTGAACTTACTGTCAGTGAACCTACTGTCATGGAGTACACAATTCTGAGATAAGTTTTAAGGTGGTTTCCAACTGAGTCGCTGTTTGAAACTACTGGACATATGACTGCACATTTGGAGAAGAGATTTTGTCAGTAATAGTTCAACTATGCGAGTAAGCTAATGCTATGTAAGGCTAACGTTATCCTATGTTTGCCTCACGTTAACCTTCATGCAGTTGTTTGACCAGTCTTATCTACAAACTGCTCCTGATTAAGTTGTGATAATTTTATAATACTGAGCACATGCTACTGATGGATTTAGGGTGAACTAAATAGAGTAGTCTTATATATCAGTGTTTCTAAAACGGGACTAGTTTAAAAAAAAAAATCAGAGGCTAAAAATTGAGACTCCATCTCTCCAAGGACCGCTTACACCACTGTTCACACCTGTATGGTCTTCGAGTTGTTTTCATCACCACCATCACTTTTTGATAAATAAATCAGGTGATCTCATCAAACACACTTATAATTACATAATCTATCTGCACAGATTCGGTTTAGGCTTAATCCAAGTTGAGTTGTATGGGTGCCAAAAAGGACCAAAAAAAAAAAAAACCTTTACAGAAACTACAGAAAGCTATTTTGCGCCCCCTGCAGGGTTCTCATGAACCTACATGTGATCCAAGCATTGGTTTTTCCAAGTTGAATGTCTAACATATGGATAGTTGGACCAAAAGTGGTCACCAAAGGGTCCAATCCAGCTCATGGGATGAAATGTCAAATACAGAAATTACACTGAATATATTAATTGTCAAAGTTGATTAACTTGTTTTTGTTCAGGGGCCACATACCAATAAATGTGATCTAGAGTAAAATAATAGTTATAATAACCTATAAATAAGAAGGCTGACAAATGATCTTGGTTTAAAGTTAGAAAAGCGACATTACTTTATGAAAATATTTACATTTACAAACTATCCTTTCACTATATAATCTGAATTACCTGAATAAATCTGAACAGCCTGAAACACCAGAAATGTATAATTTTAACAATATAATATCTGTTACTATATGTTTTGTGTATCAATGTGTATTGATAATCAGCTGAGACATACTGTTATTGAAATTTTCCTTATTTATTTATTTTTTCTGATTTCAGGTAATATGTGGTCAGGTTATTCACACTTTCATAATGTAATTTTTTTCCTTTTTTTTTGCACACTAAAGCAAAGAGAATAATGTGGACCATTATTCATATGTTAATATGATAGTATTTAGGCCTACTTGTCTGACCCCCCTGAGATCACATTTGATGTACTTGGCCGCTAGATTAAAATGAGTTTGGCACCCCAAGTCAACAATAACATAAAATAAATTTGTTTATTTATTTATTTAACATTAACCGGGCAAAGTGTATCTTTCACTACAGATACAATCCAGTTCAATCAACAAATATGTCAATGCCCTTGCTTGCATTTACCATTTATTAAATGGATTTATTACAGTCAAAGTCTTCAAATTTATGACAATGTTAATTATATTAGTGTAACACAAATATAGTCCTGTTTAAAGTGTATTGGTTACACACGTAGAAGCCTGTTATTTTGACTGAACCCCTGACTACATCTTAACACATCCTAACAACAAACACTATTGCTCACTAAGTGACTTTTTCATTCATTAGCAACAAACATTACATAAAACCACATTAATATTTAGTGAGAGAATAAGTACATTTACTATCGTATTAATTCATAGAAACACATTTTAAAGTAGTTTAAAGAGATATGTAGTTTGTTGAATTGTAAATTTAGGTATTGCACTCTTATTTAGACTCACAGCAAACATGAGCAGCTTTCAGTAGTAATATTCAAACACCTGAAGTAGAGCAAAAACAAAATTCTACTTCATTACTGAGGTATTTAATACAAATCCCTGTAACCATAACTTACTAAAACATCCCCGAATGTTGTACTTAATTAATCTGGCAAAACAAAGACTCTATGGAGGTAGAACTATAAACCCAAAGCTTTGGTTCAACATTTTGTCTTGAGTGTTTCTTCCCCCAAGTGGTCAAAAAGGATATAACTTCTTCTTCTTCTTTATTTATTTATTTATTTTTTTTAGGTCAGAAAAATTAAACTGCTTTTAAAGTTGTATTGTGGAGGTTAGCTCTTTCTACCACACCAAAGCATAGACACTGGAGGTCTGACTTGTCAGTAGAATATGTCATATTTTGCACTAAGGCTAAAATATGTTGGAGTTCTCTGGTCACTAAAACAAAATCACACAAAAATATTTACACTGTTTATAGATCAACTGTACTGAAACTTTTATATTTTAATCAGCCCCAGGAAAGAAAGGAAAGCAATATAAGAAATAATATCTACAGCTAATCATGAGTTGATCAACCACCAGACCAAGGTAGTGCACAGTCTCATGGCAGTGATGAAGGGTCTTCTGTAACGTTCATCTGTCCGCTGAAGCTGCGTCTCTGATTGGTCGGTTGCTTAAGCCGTCCTCCACCTCACACAGTGTGTATCTTACCACCACAGTCCCCAGTGAGTCCAGCTTCTCTGCAGACCCTGTACTACCTATCTGTGCTAGTTTGTCCAGATGTTTTGTGTTCTCTTATTCAATGTTGCTTCCTCAGCAGACTACAGCAAAGAACAGTACACTAAGTACCACCAACTGGAAAAATACGAGAACCATCTGAGAACCTCCTTAGGAAAAAAGATAAGTGTGTCCATTTGGCATCTGTGTTCTAGGATGACTCTGTACAGATGCACACCAAGACATTTGACCTAAGTTTGTGGCTGTTTTTTTTATTATCTTTATCACACTGAAACGGTTTTTAGGGGGGTTTGGCTAAGTGGTATTTGGGAATTAATGAATGAATGAATTTATTTTTGGGTTATACATTAGTCATTGGACTTAGTACAATATTTATAAAAAAAAAAAAAATCAAATAGGCTAGAAGCAAAGGGTTATTTTTTCTTGAGCTTTTCTCATGATCCACTGCTTACATTAAATTAAATGTGTACAGCATCGAGCATTCTCATTATAATAAAATTAAATCAACAACAAAAACATATCTACCATCTCAACTTAATATTCCTGAATGATTTTATACTTAAGACATTTTTTTAAAAAACATTGTTAAAGAAATTAACAACTTACATTTATCATCAAGTCCATTCTATAATTTCACACCCACAATGTAATTACATCTGAATTTCACATTTGTCCTCACTTTAGTACATTCAAACATATAAAGACCTCTGAAATTGTAATTACTCTGTTCATTTAAAGAAACCTTGAATGGCATTTGGAATAATATTATTTATATAATTTTATTTTAGAAACTAGGGCCAAATGATTACGATATGTCACCTTTTGTGGATATTGGTTTGTAATGCAAATAAATCACTCTTTTGAACACATGCTTTTTTTTTTTTTTTTTAGAAGAAGAAAAACATTTTATTTTTGTGACCCCACAAAACTTGCTGGACAACTTTTGTATCGACCAAAACCGGACCAGAACTAGGCTCACAGGACACTGTCGGGGGTAAGTCAGTTTGGATGTACTACACTGATGAGGGAGATGAAATACAGATTCATGTCAAAAATCCAGAACTATCCCTTTAAGACTATTTTCAGTTCACTTCAAACACAGACAATTACTTCTGTATTGTATGTCGATATATAATATGCAAACTACACCTTTTTGAAGATGTATTTTCAAATGAAATGACCACACATGTTGGACATGAAAAATGTAATCTTTATTAAACCTTTGTAACAGTTGTTTAAAAAAAAAATTAAGGTATCCAATCCAAATAATTGGGATGTAGAAATCTGCTTCTCTCAGTTTTTAACATCTTTCAAGTCCCTGAACTGTAAAATAGATCATATAATTTATCTACAAATAGTCATATACATCTCCCTTTTTTAAAGCATTAAATATTCAACATTAAAAAACAATCACAGTTAAATTAAATCAAATTTGCTAACTTGAAAAAACAAACAAACAAAAATACCAACTAAAAATGGTCAATACTTCTAGTAGCTATACTTCATTTTGTACTGGCCAATGGTCACATGACCTAAGACAGTCCAGACTTTCACCCACCTGCTGTCCTTTCTAAACAGCTCTTTAAGACGTGTGCTGAGACCACTACCACGTATTTAGCAGCCTTGTAAAGTTTCATAACATTTATGAAACTGTTATTTTTGTCAAGGTCCAAATTGTCTGCAAGTCTCTCTCTGAATATGGGGATGAAATGGTGCAGCTAGGTCATGAACAATGGAACGTTCCCAGCATAGACATGTCTTGATTGAGAGAAAAGGCAATGATTCCTGAAAGGACTTCTGTGGGCAGGTATGGAGGCTCATTAACGAACATGGTGAGAGATGGTGGCAAAGTGTTGGTCATAGATAGATCTTCAGCATCAGATATAGGGCTGGGTTCAGTGTAACATGTGTAGGGCGAATCAGAGGGCAGGGTTCAGTGACAGACATACTGGATTTACAATCAAAGATGTCAAAATGCTTTTACTGTAGGTGCCACATATAGTTAAATACAATCTCAGGTTGGTCAGACCAGTAAAAGTTTATCATAACCTAGAAATAATGACAACTCCAAATTTATTTATTTGTTTTAGTGTAAAAAAGTCAAATTATGTGAAAATATTTACATTTGCAAACCATCCTTTTACAAAAAATTGTTAAATAGCCCGAACAAATGTGAACTACATGAAATATCTTAAGAGACACACAAACAAACAACATTTTTATATCGGCCATTTTCCCCACTAGCAGAGGTTGACCAGTCCATGGATTCCTGTTTTCTGTCTCCTTCCATCTCCTTCTTCAACCCCATCACCCTCATATCGTCCTCAACCACATCCTTCCATCGCCTCGCCGGTCGTCCCCTCCCTCACGTTCCTGCCACCTCCATCGTTAACACTCTACCCACTTCCGTATCCTCCTCTCTTCTCCACACATGTCCATACCACCTCAACTGCTGTCTCCTTAACCACACCACCCACCGTCTCTGCAAACCTCCGTGTTAGTAACCCTGTCCTTCAACGTAACTCCACACATCATCCTCAGCATCTTTCTCTCCGTCGAAACCAGTTTACAATTTTCCACCCCATACCCCAGCACGCTTCTGACACACCCCTTATACAAACTCCCCTTCTGTGCAATTTTTTTATTTTTTTGCAATATTCGTCCTGTTGCTAAATGTTGTGTGTATTTGTAGATCCAATATGATCTGTAAGTTGTAATTTGTGTGTAAATGACAAACTGAGACATAATATTGTTAAAATTGCACTATTTTGTTTTAAAATTCATGTCTGTGGTTCATGTTATTCATATTTTTGAAAGATACTTTGTAGATGTAAATATTATCATAATGCAACAGTTTTTCCACAAATACATTTCCCACTCATATTATTTTACTAGTCTGTCCCACTTGAGATCATTTTGGACTGTATGTGGCCCCTGACCTAACATTAGACTGACTGCCCTGGTGTTCATGTTACTGTCCTGCTCATGGACCTGTTTTTACTTGTCACCACTTGGTGTCGCTGTGTTTCAAATAATGGGACTGAACATTAGCTGCTGTTTGTGCTTCCTCCTTTACAGCTTCTTTAAAACACCACCCATTTTATCATTTGATTAACCTGGCTGTGACTCATGATGGCCGACTGATGTCAGATTTACATTATGCTGAATTTCTTTTTTTGTGCTGATGGATATCTGGACACAGAGTGCAATGGGTTTGGAGAGTAAACGGAGAGAAAAGCCTAATTGTCTTTGATTTATGAATCCACCAGAGGAGTAGATGATGATTATTGGTTAATTGATCTCAGGCTCTTCATCTTCACCCCTACTCTTAGTGCCTACTTGACATTGGGCCCCATCAGTGTCCTTCCTCTAATGGCCCTCCCCCTCTATCAGGACATTAAGATCGCTCTAGTTCTTATCTCATATTCTGTGCCATCTCAGGCAGCATGTGAAAGCAGTTTACAAGCACACAAACACACTCTTATGTTTTCAGCAACCCACATTAGCATTGTTTGGCAGGGAGCTGTATCTGTAATTCAGCTGGCAGCGAAGCACTGCTGACTGGCAGCTGTATGTAAAGTCAGATGAGCAAGCGCACACACAACCAAAGCTCTCTGTGCACAGCCACAGATTCCTGCACAGAGGTGGAACCAGTATTAGAGCCAAAACACACACACAAACACTCAGTCTGTTTCACACCAGTGGGAGTCATGCAGGAGTCCATTAACATCAGGCATTAAATGGAACTCTGCAGCATCAAACTGCTCTAACAACACAACTTTAATGGGTGCACAGTAGATAACATTTACAGCCTTAACAAATGATTGTGCAGTTAATATTAAAACTGATAGAATACTGTACTGGATCGATACCTTTACCCCTCAAGACAAATGCACATTTTAAGATGAGGAGTGGAATGTCCACTGGGCGTACCCCATTAGCTGTCATGTCCATGGGATATTTTGCCTGCTGGATGATCAGTAAATCAACCTCAGACATAGAGCTTGGCTGTGTAAACGGATAGACGAGGGCAGTAGGAGACCATAGCACCAGTGTGTAACATATTATTAGTCTAGTACAGTAGCTGTTGTGGATAAGTTAGACGGTAGTGACAGTGAAGTGTTATTAGACGAGCTTGTTTTCTATCTGTCACCAGGTGCTCCTGAAATGTTTGTCTTTTTCAGTTTGACAGGAGATGTGCCAACATTTTTTTGCCCCTGTGGTTATGTTGATAACTTTCTGTTTTTGTGCAGGCTTCGTCTCACAGCCATAGGCTAGTGTGTCATTTCTGCTACTATTTTTTTTTCTACTTGTCTTTTTCTTTGCACTTGTGTGTTCAATATTGCTGCTGTCAACCATAAAATGTCCCCATCTTATCTGATCTGATCTTATCTTATCTTATCTTATTTTAACTAATGGAATACATTGGCTCATCATGAGGAGTTGCTGTTTGATGAATTCATACCTCATATGAGCCAGGCAGAGATAATATTTACCTCCACCAAGGAGGTTATGTTTTTGCATGGGTTTGTTTGTCTGTCTGTTTGTTTGTCCGTTCATTACTTAGCAACAAGTTATGAATGGATTTTGATTAAATTTTCAGGATTTGTTGGCAATGGCACAAGGAAGAATCCATTAACTTTTGGGGGTAATCCGGAAGAAATCCTCGATTCTTGATTACTTTGAAATTTTCATTAACACTGGGGTCAATGGGGCCAAAAATTTGTTTCTCAGTATCTCAGTTAATTATTGACCAAACCTAATGAAATTTTCAGGAA
>JAPSES010000228.1:7908888-7923888 GCA_029822895.1 Maxillicosta whitleyi
TGCTGTAGTAATAATAACAAATGTCCACCAGATGGCGACTCATGTTTTCTCATATAGTCCATGGACTTAATAATCTTGAAATGCTGTCCAAATAAATGAGGGACAAATATTTATGGTGTGTGTGTGTGGGGGGGGGGTTGGACTTGGTGGAGGTCTGCGCTCTCCGAGTGCTTCTCTAGTCAAACATTTGATGCACACATTACATTGAGCGGCTTATATTGGCTTGATGTCATTTTCTCTTATTAAGCAGTAGAAGGTTCCTAGAGTGAAATGACCCACAGGTATCTGAATGTCAGACATAATTAGAGTTGTACAAATTCTCTAAATGCGAAGGAAATGAGCTTCTGTGCTTCCTTAATACCCACGTTAGCAGATGATACACAAGACCATGCATTTCCACAGTAAAGGACAGAATGCTGTCCCACAATTCACTGTAGCAGCATCATCAGCCAACCTGTTGATGAAAATAAACAGTCAACATGACAGACAGGTCTTATATGTTCTTATTATACCACACATTATTATAAATGTTGGCAGATAATGTTTTTAATTCAACATATAAACATGAGAATGACCACATGGAGGCTTTAAGGTTTCCAGACATAATTCATAGCTTTATGCTTATTTTGCTAATTTGATACAACCATGCTGTGACTATCAGAAATGATTTAGGTTTATTTCTGTTTCAATCTTGATAATGAAGTCACATTTTGACATGATGTTCGCTCTTATGTCCTGCATTAATTAACAGGATAAGAATGCACCAGGGGAAGTGTCCAAGATGCATGTTCTGTAGTCCATCTTGGTTGCAGTCAAGTTGCAGTTTCACCACAGTTCCATCTTGTCTAAGTGAAGCCAGATTCTCTCAGTAATGCAGTGTCTTTTCATAAGTCCTTATGATTTCTCCTTTCCATCTTTCCTTAACCCTGTGATGTTTTCCACTGAGTTCAAGGAAGAGTCATTGGGAATAGTAGAGGGGGTTGGACTTTTCAGACACACCCTTATTGTAAGAAAAGTAAGAAGACTCTTATTAAAGGGGATATGATGCTACTGCATGTGAACAGATGAAATGACAAAAGTCTGATTTGAACGTTGTTGAAACTATTTTAGAAAATTTTAGTACATTTAAATAAATATAGGTTATAACTAGTGCTGACAAATGACTGTAATTTTTAATGAGATTAATCACAGGGTTGCTGTGGATTAATTGTGATGAATCATGACTAAATATTCATTTTTAATCTGTATTAATCACATTTCATTGTCCCTGCTCAAAGACTCAAGAAAGAAAGGAATATATATACATTTAATGTGTTAATTAAACACCTTCAACAATTTCAACAACTTGAAACAAACCAACATGAAACAACTGTTCCATCTTGTTTTATTTTAAATTTTTTTATGTATTGTTTAGTGCAGGGGTGTCAAACATACAGCCCGTGGGCCAAAGCCGGTCCATGGGATGAATTAGTGAAATACAAAAATTACACTGAAGATATTAACAAGCAAAAATGTTCAAATAATTTTAGATCAGACCAATAAAACACTATCATAATAACCTATAAATAATGAAAAATGCATTTTTTCCTCTTTGTTTTAGTGTAAAAAAAAAAAAAGTAAAATTACACAAAAATGTTTACATTTACAGACTAGCCTTTTACAAAATGTGAATAATCTGAACAAATATGAACAACTAGAAATGTCTCAAGATAATTAAATGTAATTGTACCAATATTCTACCGTTATTAAATATTTAGTGTATTTGTAGATCCACTGTGATCTGTAAGTTATAATGAACATGTGAAAATGAGGAACTGAGGTAAAAATAATGGCATAAATTGTAAAAACTGCACTTTTTTCATAATAAATTTATTTTTGTTCATGGTTGTAATAACATTTCAACTTTTTCCATGCTAAAACATAGTAATTACACATATAGCCTAATTGTGGAATTGATACCATATATTATGTTATTATGATAATAATGATAATAATAATACTGATACGAGCTACTTGAAGTCATATTGGGCTCTATGTGGCTCCTGAACCAACATGAGTTTGACACTCCTGGTTTAGTGTCTTCCTTCTTTATCAGTTAGTTCTGCTGCCAGTCACTGCTGGAACAAATGCTCATGCGTGCGTGTATGACAGTAACTCTACCGTTATAAACTGCCTGAAATGTGTTACCAGACAGGTTTAGAGTCAGTGCAGATGGGCTAATTGCGTTAAAATTTTTAACCACATTACTCATGATGATGATCTAATCTGTATTAACACATTAATTTTGAAAGACACATGGGTTATTTTGATTGTATCTTATAGTGTATATTACATATATTATTCCTTTAATTCTTTCCTTTAAAAAGTCTATGGTTCTTACTGCCTGACAAAGTTTATTACAAGTTCACATACAGTTACTTCATACACACACGCTTCAGTATGTGAGTATTTATGTGAGAATGTGCTGCAGCAGTAGGCTTTTTATAAGGTGTGTTTCCTCCACCCCTGTTTCCCAAATCACAGTCCTCTGCAACCAGTCAAATGACACCACAGCCAGCGCCGGCTACACTGTGTCCAGCTATGACATCCTGGTGTGCGGTATGCTTTGGCCCTATTGGTGTCTGGAGCTGGTCAGAAGAGGGGAGAGATGGAGAGAGTGAGGAGCAGGGTGAAGAGGAAAGAGGGAAAGAGCAAGAGAGGGTGATAAGCTGAACCTCATGTCTGCTGTAAAACACACAGTCTTTAAAGTTACCACTAATTCAACCCCAGCTACTACTTCTCCTATAGAGTCTTCTTAATCTTGTGCTTCTGTTTGCAGTATTTTTGACGTCTTCCAGGCTCTTAAGGGTCATTTAAAGTTTAATGAATTGAATGCAGTTAGGTTTGTCATTTTGTTGTGAGGCAGACCTGATGAACTACATGTCAAAGGTGCAGTAGCAGTGGAAGATTAACTTTTATCAAAACAAGCCATTTGTGCATGTGCATACTTGTGTACAGTAGTGTGTGTGTGTGTGTGTGTGTGTGTGTGTGTGTGTGTGTGCGTGCGAGCGTGTGTGTGTGTGTGCGTGTGCGTGCATATGTGACTATGTTTGCATGTTAGAAGGTAACTGATCCTATAAAAAAGAAGTGAGTCATGTTGCTCTGACAGTTGATCACAGTGTAATGCCTGATGATCCTCCGGGCCCCTCCCCTTTCAACCCTCAATCTCACTTCTCTGCACACCCCTGGCCACATGCATTTCACTTGTGTTTGCAATATAAACTGAATATAGACTAAATTTAGTCATATACAGTTTCAGAATTGGAATACTTTATCAATCCCAGGGGGACATTTTTGTGTGTTAGTGTGTTCCATTCATGTATAATGAAAAGTAGCAGTAGACAAATTGTCAATACAACTACAACAAATTAATAAATAATAATTTCAATAGACTTTTAACCAAGGCCTTCATGCCCACTGCCATCAGACAACAACACCTCAGTCTGATGATTCTTAGATTGATAATTGCACCTTTTTGTTTCATTTTCTTTTAAGCTGTAGGGGGAAAAAAGGGAATTTCCTTTTGGTGATCAATGAAATTCATCTGTATTTGTGTCTGTGATGGATTACTTAAAGGGGTTACTTTTTAAAGTCTATCTTATTCACTCTGAAACAGTATTTTCCTATAAAACCATGATTTAAAGGAATGATATACCTGTCTGCACACAACAAAGAGGCTGGCATTCCAATGGACAATCATCTCTCCAAAATACATAAAGTATTCAAAGTAATTTAATGAAATATATTACAAATTACATTGTAGGGCATGTATTCTGTAAACCGGTCTTTTTCAACATGGGGTCACCTGAATTGATTAAAAATTTTATAAAATAAAAAATTACAAATGAAAATATTTATAATGATTCAATGTACATTTAATTATAAATAAAACATCTCACACTTTTCCTAATAAAAATCAAATTAAAATAAAATGTAGCATATAATCCCTGAGCGGCCATGTTTTTATTGACCTGATTATGTGCATTATTTCACTTCAATTTGCCCAAACACAGTCACAGTCAGACTGAGCAGCAGACATTAAAAAGGTGCATTATATATATTATATAGCCTAAAGGTCATTTCAAATATTATTATTATTATTATTATTATTAATAATAATAATAATAATAATAATAATAATAATAATATAATGCTTATGTACAACTTAGTACAGCAAACTATTATATGACCAAAACCCAATTGACTGTAACAAAACTATGACTCTGTTTTGAATGTCTGGGGTCACCAGAAATTTGTGATGTTAAAATGGGGTCATGAGCTAAAAAAGTTTGGGACCCACTGCTGTTTTACTGTAGTAAAAATACTCTATATTTTTAAACTAAACTTCTGTTTCTATAAACCTCATTGTAATTGTAGTGGCACTCTGTCTCTTCAAGGTTCGTTGTGTCACTTTTGCAGCTTGTCTAACAGTCGACTGAAACCAAGTCTTCCTTTTATGCTTTTTACTTAAAGAACTTAAAGTACACATTTACAGACAAAATAAATGGTTTGGTTAATCTCCTTGCAGGTCAAAAAACTCTGTTGCTTCCCTCATGTCTTGCTGAATTCTAACCTTATGTTCATGCGATCAACATATTAAAATGACGTATGACGCATTACGTAGTGGAAGCCAAAATTACATGTCACAATAAAAGTTTCTTATTAAATTAACTAAGCTACACATTCTCATGAAATATACTACACATCATGAAATTCTTAACATAAAATTTAAGCATATTTATACATTTTTAATCTAAATTATTAATATCTATGAATTCCCCATTTACAGTCATTATCGGGTGTCCATATCCATTACTGTCTGCGTGCCAAAAAAAAAAAAAAAAGCTGCACACATAATATTTTATTGGACGGCTCTGATTTGTGCGTTTGCAGTGATAACCGTTATGTCAGGCAATGCTTATTCAATGTCACTGTAAATGTCACATTTATTTGTGTTCATAGATGGATTTTGGTTTTGTTTTTTTACCAAGATTTTGTGTCGCTGATGATAAAGTCAGACCAATGTGTAGAAGCTCCATCACAATCCAAATATTCTAAATATTCTCAGGTCTGAACTCTGTGGTGGCCAATCCATAAGTGAACCTGACGTCTCCTGCTCCCTGAACCACTCTTACAATTTAATCCTGATGAAACCTGGTATTGAACATTTTTAACATTTGATGTTGAAAAATCCACTGATATTCAGACCTGGTCATACACCACAGTCAGGTTCATCTGACCTCATTTTATGTTCACATCATGTTACTGAACCTGGACCAGACCAACTGAATCAACCCTAGATCCTAACACTGCCCCCACAGGCTTACACTGTAGACACTAGGCATGATGGGTAATCACTTCATCCACCTGAGGCGTCCATTAATCTGGAACAGGGTCAGTCTGGACTCATCAGACCACATGACCTTTTCCCACATAGTCCAATCTTTACGCTCGCTATCAAACTGATGGCTGTTGAAGAAATGAGAAGCTCCTCACAGCATCAGTTAGAGTTAAATATGTAACAGCTGAAACGTACTAAACACTGAAGTAATTATCCAGTGGAAGGATTTGAATTCTTTGCTTGGTTACATCCAGGTGACTTCTATTTTCATAATGATGGAGTAAAACAAGCCAGTAAAATCTACATAAAATAAATGGAACATATAATTGGTTGCACATACATACAGTTTTTATGTTTAAAACTCTGTTAGTATGAAGAACATCAAATTCCTTGTATGGGAGTAAATAAACCTTGACCCTCCTCTCTCAGTAAACAGTTTAATAAAGTCTCCCACACACTTTTTTTTTCTATCTTTGAACAGTATCTTCCATCCTTTCTCTGTCCCTCTGGCTATCCACGGGTCAGCAGCAGAGTCTGTAATCTGATTTATCATTACAGTGTTCATCTTTACAAAGACTTCATTGAAACCTCCTCAAGGAGACTGTAAGACCATTGTCACTGAGAGGAGGAGGAGGAGGAGGATGGTCATATCACGCCGGTGGTATCAGCTCTGGGACTCTCCTCACTGTGTTACATGAGGGACAGTAGATCTGTGGACATGTGACACAAGTCCAAACATGAATGTCTGGCCCAACTCTGTGTAATGGGTGAATCATCTCCAAAAAAAAAAAAAAAATATAGACAGGGAGGGTAAAAAGAAGTATGTATCCTTACTTCACCCCTCCTTTGGTCTCTGACTCAACCTCTCCATATTTCCCCTGTCCTCTTTGATTTTATTTTCCCTAATGGAAGGACTCTCTACCCTGACATTAAAGAGTTTCTGACGGTTGCTGGTTCGAGTGTCCTGTGTGGCTGACTGCGCCAAAGTGCTAATTATATATAATTTCCAAAACTTCTTCCCAGGACATTTAGTGCATCACTTCCTGGGTTTTAATGTTTTTTTTTTTCTGTGGCTTTAAGTCTAATTTATCATCATCACTTGTAGCAAATGTCTGTACATGTAAATCTCCATGTGCGCAGGGCAGAGATGTGTTTTGTTAGTGTGGTTTTGGTGACTTGTTTTTTTCTTCATTTTCTTGAAACATTCAACAACTGTAAAGACATGACGGCTGCAGAGTGTGCACGCCACGCCGTGCCCTTATGTGTACTATTCTTGACCAATGTTTTACAAGAGGCCTCAAACGTTCCTGGGTGGTCTAATTGCGCTTGCCACAGGAGATTGGTGCACTTTACCACAGTACATGTCAATGTTGCATATCAGTTTGTGCAGGCTTGCAGGTGTGTGAGGGTGTAAATCAATATCCTGTGCAGAGACAGTGCAGTATGTGAGGGTGGTTAATGACACTCACCTCTCATCACAGTGTCACATGTGTGCTCCTTCTATGCCTCTGTGTGCACGCTCAGTAAAGGGAATGTGCCTCTTTTATCCATCATGCTCTCCTGCTTTTCCCACTGCAGGGCATTTTTCCGTAAACCCTCCCACGGCTTTACAATCCAACCCAGATTGCATACGGCCCACGTGGTGATAATTGCATCAACCAGATCGCAAATCACCTACTATCTTGCTTTTGTGACATTCACTGAAGTATGCAGACATGTACACACACTCCATTCCTCCCTGCTCATATGTCATCTATCAAACTGGAGTCAGCCGTGGCCCCAGGGTACCTAAACTAACCTGCACTCACACAAACGTCAGCAGGACAAGCATAAGGTTTTTATTCAGATCTACTGTATCCTCTGAATTCCCATGGTTGCTCTGTCAGGGGATATCGAATTTACCCCTGATGGAGGCGTTCTCTTTTATCATTCACATGTTTTTTTTTTGTTTTCTGTCTATGTGCATGTGTTTCCTAGGATTTCTGCCTTTATTCAGATGATGAGTGAGGTATTTTTACTGTAATATTGTCCAAGACAGGCTAGTCACATGTGGTTACAAAGAAAGAAAATCACTTTTTCCAAGGACCAATATTAAACCTTTCACAAGCTTTAAGTATATGAAAAGAAGTGTTAAGCATAAGATTGCTTAAAAAAATAAATGTCAAATTTATAGTCACCACCTAGCAATTATTTTCAGCTTTAAAAAAAAAATTAATTAATAATAATAATAATAATAATAATTATTATTATTATAATCATAAGAATGATGATGATGATCCAGAGTTATACAAAACCTGATTGTTTCTAATGAAATAATTAAAAAAAAAAAAAAAAACTCACCAGCACCAATTCAAGAAACAAAGAGGAAAACTCAGAATTCTGCATCAGAATATAGGGGAGAAAAAAAACGATGGCATTTTATGATCTCAAAACGATAGATTCCTCTAAAAATATTCCATGTTTGCCACGATTATCCTGGGAAAGAGTTTCTAAAAATCTTTTACTTTTACAGGAGTTTCATGACCTTGGGGACCTGCCAAAAATCTACATGCTTATTGACAAAGCCAATGTTGAACAACAATAAAAAAATAAAATAAAATAAATAAGTGAAAGAGTCATATAATGTCTTTAAATATCCAGTTTGATTCACAGCTCATTCATAAATAAACCAGAAAACACCCAAATTTAAGTGACAAAATCACATAATTTTAACTTTCTTTCTCTCAAAAAATCACTCTGCCTATTAGTGTTTATAGAAATAGTTGATGGTTAGTCATGACCAAAATAAAGTGTATCAAAATTGAGATAAGACCGAAGGGCTGAGACCACATCAGGACCAAGACCAGAGTAAACCAGGTACACAGCAAGGGCACATGGGAAACGCATTTTTAGTATTGTCGACTATGCTAATGATGACTGAACCGGTTTTTAACACTGAAATTTGTTTCCAGTATTTAAGCCAAATTAGGACTTGGAAAAATGTTTTATACTTTAATGAGGAAACCTTTTTTTTTTTTTTGGTCATAGGATGATATTAACAGCCATATAATGTGCATTAGTGATATTCCTGAAGGTGTGGTTTTGACCACTCTTGAAATAAAATTCAGTCATTTTTGTTGAAGATCAAGACAAAACCAGGACCTTGAAAAAGTGGTCCTGAGACCAGTCTGCTATTGAAACTGTGAATTTCCATACACTTCATCTTTGACGTACTATAACACGTTTTGTAACATTTGGTTTTCATGGAGATTTCTCTGGTTTCTGCATGATTGTGCAAAAGGCAGTTTGTTCACCTTTTGGTTGAGCTGCGATAGTGTTTTATGATCTGCGTGTACAGTGTGAGTGTTTGATGGTATGTGTGAAGAGTTCCCAGAATGTGTGTTTTTAGTTTGGTATGTGAATGTGTGAGTACATGTGTGTTTTTACGGGGGTCCGGTGCGGGCCGGGCGTTTTGAAGGGGGCCAGACAGCTGCCTTTTACTGCCCCAGGGGGTAATAAACAGAGAGGGAGGGGTAGTTATTTACCTCTTTTATTAGGGCAGGAGGCAGAGGAGGGGACTTTATTGGGGTCACACTGTAACTACACACAGCTGCAGGGCAAAAAGAGAGAGAAATAAAGACGAGATAGTTTGGAAAAAGCACTTTTAGCATCACTAAATTCCTCACTGCAAATTCTCTCCCCATCTAGTTTTTACTTGTATAACTGTGTGTGTGGGTGTGTGAGGGTGTGTGTGTGAGTGTGTGTGAACCAGAGGTCATCCATCTTTCTCCCCTGCTCCTTTTCCACTTCCACGTCCCTTAACAGCCCACTCCTTGTTAAGTACATCTGCTGTCAATCAGCTTTACCCTGTAATCCAACTGGCATTTCCTGTCGTTGCGGAGTCGCACATTGACCCTCAGTCTGACCATTTGATGATGGTCAAAAAGGTCATTGACCATCAAGAAAAAAACATCCCATGTCAATCTTTCATTTGTCTCATCACCCTCCTTGGTTACCATAACAACAGATGTTCAACTAATGAGGCGGTGTCAATCAGACTTTCCAGAAAATACCAACCAAATCTACCCAAACTGGTGCATGAAATGGAAATGTGAAGGCTAAAATGTTATTATAACTTTTCCACAGCTGGGTTTTTGCACATTTACATGACAGGGAAAAATTCAGGAACCGTATGAAATTTAATAAAAGTGCACAGACACAGAAATAGGTCAAAATGGAAAGTATTAACAGCTTCAAAACACAGTGAAAGAGGAAGAATGAGGACATGTGGCAGAGAGATGATTGACAGAGAGAGGAGGAAGGGAGGGATAGGAAGACAGAAAAACTGAGAGGGAAAGAGAGAGCGACATGAAGGGAGGGGACAGACAAGTTATTCTAGTTGCAGACAGCTGACAGAAAGCCTAAAATAAGATGGAGCCATCTAATGTGTACATATTCTACAGTTGCACTCACAAACCATAAAACATATGCACTGTTAAATGCCTTTATGTTCCTAATGGTTTTATGTACAGCAGAGCCAAGAAGTCCACATCAAATTGAGTTAATATCGTGCTTTATTGTTTTCCCATAGAAAGTATTGTTTCCTATGATCACATTTTATATAAAAGGAAAAAAAGTGAAAGCAAAAACCATAGCAGTACTGTTACAGACTCTAGTGTAGTAATAAATATAAAACATCGTCATGAGATAGAAAAAGTTAAACTTGTGGAGCAGGACTAAAGAAACACGGACGCATCAAAACTGACCTTAAACTGGAAGAGCTCATAGATTGGTTTACACATCTACAAATATAGTCCCACACAGGGACACACAAACGCGCACACACACATCAAAACTAACACACACACACATTCAATGCCAAATTCATACGATGAAACATACGTTTTCTTTTAAAAGCCCAGCTGGTCATGTTTGATGGAGTTAGAAGGGAAGACTGATAAATGAGAGATAAGGCCATGATGTAGATATGTGACATACTAGATACAATTACTTGTTACATGTTGAAACTAACAGAAATACTGGAATAAAACTAGACTTGACAAGGGGTAAGTGGTGTAAGCGGTGATGGAGGATAGAGGGGATGGAAGGATGAAAAGTGAGAAGTGCTCTTATTCATTGTCGCTCGTAGATTCTGGTGCATATCACATCATCTGCCCTCATGGTCTGCAAAGAGAGGAGAAAGAAGCCGTTAAACGCTGACTCAGTCTCAATCCTCAGACTAAACTCCTTTAATTTACCCTGCATTTAAAAGCAGCGTGGAGTCACGGAAAGTTAATGAAGCAAACTTGGAAAATGTGCAAAACTCCTGGTTTTTAATGAGCAGTTTGGGGTTTGGTGCTTTAAAACACACCAGGAGTCTGATTTGAACTCAGTGTCAACCCTAAAGCAACCATTAGGCCAGAAATACTGTCTTGATCTATTTACAGTTTGGCAGCGTGCACTGCAGAGAGTGTGTGTTGAATCTGGTTAGACTGGTTTACTGGAAAACCTGGGTCAAATAATTATCTGATATACATCTTCTTAAGTTTGTTTAAGCCAACCTGATGTGCCAGCTGGCTCTGGGTTCTTCATTAAATCAGACTTTGTGCAGAAAACTCACAGATGAATATATAGGTAACTGTCAGTAGTGACTCAGCCTGCTGCACACTGTATTTAATAATCCCATCTTCACAGGCTGTGCACTGTTCACCACCGTAATCACTTCTCATCTGCAGTTTTGTTTTGATTTTATATAAGCTACTGTTGGCATGCTCACTCCTGTTATCTCCAGATAATGTGTGTACATGCATTTATAATCTTGATGGAGGATCTTTCAACCTCTGCCAAGAAAATTATCAGAGTAGCAATTTGGGACTCCAGCAAAATTATAAGATTACATAATTTAATGAAGATACTTTACTTTATTGTCTGCAAATTACAGTGTAGGCTCATGGAACAAATGGGGAACCAATAAAATACCGATCAAATCAAATTTATTTATATAGCGTCACATCATAACACAAGTTATCTCATGACACGTTACATTTCGGGCTGGTCTAAAGCAGTTTCTTATCTATAGCTGTACCAATCTATAGCTTTATACTAATAAGTAACAACCAAAGGCTAACGAAAGGAAAAATGTTGGTTGGCGCTGTATTTACTTTTATTGAGTTTAAATATTCAATGTGTGATATATAGTGACATCTAGTGGTAAAGATGCACATTTCAACAAACTAAATGCTCCTCACCTTTCACTGTGGTGGCTGCAAAATAACACAAAAAGCCTACATTTGAGCTACTGCTTTTTTTATGTGTTGTGGATTTTTTTTTTTTTTTTTTTTTTAGCTAAGGGGATATTAATTCCAATCCATACTCGAAAATAGTAGGTGGCAGTAAAGAAACTAAACACAGGATGTTACCTGAAATAGAACAGATAAAATTAATACGTTTGTTGAAATTTAATCAGAGTACCTTCACACAATTATATGATTTTACACAAATGAAAACATGATAGAAAGATTAATACTATGTTGTTACTTAAAGTATACATCTGCAAAAGTGTATTACAGTGTGTTACATAAATGCACCGTATGTGCAGTATCATCATACCAATAGTACTCTGTTATCTTAAGTGTAATCTAAAGCCTAATTCGTTTGGTGCCTAATCTCAAAGCTTTAGGGATGATGTGTGATTTACCAGGATCAGTTTTCCATCATTGGTTATCTCACGGGTCCAGGATGTCTTAGGCCCCTCCCCTTTCTGCAGAGTTTGCTCACAGCAGATTTTACTGTCTGTCTCCCAACGTGGAAAACTCTGGAGGAAAACACAGAAAGGCAGAAAGATGATTAGATGTTGATGTATACTCTGGATGGATGGATGGATGGATGAAACAAAACAAAACATCAGGAGCAGGAGGAAAACATGCTGGGAGTGGTTAATGGAGAAAGAAACAAGAAACAATCATGCAGGGCAATCACTGAGAGGTGATAACTTGCGATGCACTCATGATTAGTGGAGCAAAGCATTGGCTTGGTTGCATGTGTTTGCTTTGGAGACGGCCAAACAGAGGTCATCTATGGGAAAACAAGGAGAGCAACAGGGAGAATTAGGGAGGGACGCGGGGCAGAAAGGGCAAGAAGGGGGAACCGAGGGAAGACGGGAAGTTGAAAGGGGTTGTAAAGACTGTGAAGGAACATAATGTAGCATGATAGGCCTTCAGAGACCGAGGGAGGGGTAAAGATACACTATCAGTCCAAATATGATGAAATGCCAAATTAAACAGATTGATGCAGTCCTTACAGATCCTTCTACATACGCCCATTAGTCTTACATGCACGGAAAGTAGAGTTAAGATAGAATTTAGGAGTGTTTCCCTGTTATGTACCGTGCAGGGACGCCCATCTACTGTGGACTCGTTGAACTCCTGCCCCACGGTGAAGGTGATGTGGGTGGTCCTGACTGAGGTGGAGGTTTTAATGGACAGTGCCTCTCCATCCTGTGTGATTTCCACCAGTGGCTTGGAGGCAGCTGTCACTGCAATCTTACGCAGCATTATGTTTACACCTGAGGAACACACAAAGATGTAAGATACCATAGAAGAGCATCTTTCACAAACAATTGAGCTGTTTTCAGAGGACAGCACACAAATGCATAATGTAAACTCATAAATATTTATATGGATATTACCTAACAAGCAGTATATACATGGTGTAAACTTGTTTGTATAGGACCAAATAAACTAAAAGCACATCTATGAAATTAAGCAAAAGATCAGGTTTTAGGTTATGTGTAAATCAATGAGTAATTAAATTTACGTGCCACTGTTTGAAATTTATAATTAGATTTAAATTTGAGTAAGTCTCCAGGGGCATAAATGAATAAATAAATGAATAAATCTAATATTCCCTAAAGACATGCAGTGTGTGTTCATGTTGTAACAGTGTGATGTTGTCATTTGTACACTGCATACTTTTGCACACTCAGGGTAAAATGAGCAGTCAAGCAATGAGGTAGGAAACAATGAGGTCATATCACAAAGCATGCCCAACACATCCACATTCTCCACAGACACCATCATCATTTGCACACATTCACACAACTGCTCAGGCTGCAGAACACATTTACTAATATGTGTCACAGTCTAATCATTATTCTCTGTCTGAATGAATTATCTGGTAAACTGATTCTGCAGTTGGCATCTTTACAGTCTTGTATACAAGAAGAAAATATGTATGAATTACAAAGATCCATACTATGTGCTGGTACTGTTGTGACAAAAGTTCTGTATGAACACACACACACTCAGTTTACTTTGCATTAATCATCTGGCTAAAACTGGCAGCTTCTCTTTTCCCATAAAAACCAGCTTTAAACTTTCTCTCGTACTCAGATTGACAAATGTTTTGAGACAAAATAGCAGAGGAAAGGTTTTTCAGATACTACATATGTGGGAGAAAAAAGAGAAGAAAATGGAAAATGATGATACTGCATGGGAAAAGACGGGGAACGACGAGCAGACTGGTGTCTGAGGTGGGAGGAGGGGGCTCGGACAGACAAGGGGCAGTGGTCTGTGTGTGGTGTGTGAAGATCTCTGTCCAAGTGTGAAGGGAAGTGTGTGTATGACGTTGTGTATCTGCCGTCGAGTTGGATTTCGCACTTCTCACCTCTCACACATTCCCACCTGTCACCAAGTGTAAATATATACACACTCAGAAATGCACAGTCATACAGTGTACATCAGTCCAAGTCCAGACAGTGCACTGTACTGCACACACAGCACACTCTGCAATGCATTGTCATCACCTCTGCACCATAAACTGTGTAATGTGTGCAGATGAAAGATGCATGAATCACAGAGCAGGAAATATTTATGTCTATTATCAACAAGTGATTTCTTCCTTCCTCTGTTTTTTCCCATTTGATCACTTTATTTGTATAATTAAATTAAACCAATATGATCCTCTTTATTTACTTTTAAGCAACAACATATTACATCTTTACTCAGCAGATTTCACAGTATACTTTTACTTTTGAAGTACTTTGCTTAAGTATTTTAATTTTATCTGATTAATGCAAAGTTTTTTTTTCCCTATATGAGGATAATTATATACATTCTTACTCTGCTGATACCATGTATCTGTGCAGGATTTTTTAATGAAACTTTTTCCTTCAAAATACTACATTCTCACTTTCATATTTGAGCACCACAAACTATATCATGATTTTAATTCAAAATACCCACATTAAAAAGTGATAAATGGTTTTAAGTTCAATGCTGCAGACATTACTTCTGCTCTGTTTAAAAGGAGAAATGCCTCCCCTCTGAAACTTTAGGATTTCGGGCAACAAGCCAATGTGCTGACACTTCCAGACCAGAGTCAAGTGCTGGCCTATGGACCATTTGGGAGTAACAGAGGGGGGTGAAGCTTCTCAACTAACTGCCAGTTGGTGGAATTTAGAAATTACCTGAACAGATTTTCACAAACTGTGACCAGAATGCTTCAATTCACACTGACCTGACCACATGAGGACACATAGATAGATGGTCAGGGTCATAGGGCAGAGGGCAGAGGAAGCATTTGGGACAGAGACCAGGCAGGAGGAGAGGATGTAGGGAAGGAGGTGGTGGGTGCTGACAGGC
>JAPSES010000228.1:7959569-7997077 GCA_029822895.1 Maxillicosta whitleyi
AATGCTTAAACTATGTTACAGACGGTGAAATGTGAAAAAGTACTGACACTGCTCATAGCAGTGGACCAAATACAAATGTATTATTTAGGGAAATAAATCATGTTGTCAAGAGTGTAACTTTTATCATTCTGAGTTGAAAAGTATTGTATTTGATTTTACACACTATTATATATTATCTGTGTCCGAACATGGACATTTGTGTTAGATTTGTTTGTTTCTCTTTCTACGTGTAGTCTGGGTGCTGCTGTGTGAACAGAACTTTAAGGAACCTCAGTTTGGACACTAGAGGGAACCCTCTCCACGTGACAGGCCTTGCATTTTTATCGGAAAATCCACCCTAAAAAACGGTTATGCCAGGGCATCCTCAGATACTCTGATCCATAACAATAATACAATGGTTATTATCTCTGTGAGGGAATGATATTTCCCTCTATATTAAAAATCCTGAGTAAAATCTACACAGGAGCCAACAACAATGTATGCGGGTATGTGTCCCATGTTTCCTATTAAATCCTTAACAAAAATATAGGCTTATGTATATCATGTTTTTTCACGTTTATAATTAAAATAATGACCAGTAGAATTTGATATGATTTATAGTTTTAGGGTAGATTTTCCATTAAACTCTCAGAAGCCATCCACTGGAGAGTCTTTTGATCTAGATTACATCATGCTCAAGGAGAGACTTGAAATATTAAAATAAAACTGCAAAGGTTACATCACTTTACTGCATCATTTATAGCAAGTCAATAAATACCATTAGGGTGGTATATGAAGACAGATGATTTTTTTTTCTTTTCATTCGTCTGTAATAATCATTCAAGAAGAGTAAGCCTAATGGTTGTGTTTGTTTTATTGGTATCAGTTATGTATTTGTTTGTTTGTTTGTTTACGTATCACATATACTTACGAATTACTAATGCTGACGGATTATTTACACTAATCCTCATCTAAGTTAAACACTGCAAATTCCATCTCGGACTTTAGAAACTAACATGTCTAAGTGGTGAAGAATATTTCTGACATGAACTCAGAATCATTGTTTTTTGTTTTGTTTTGTTTTGTTTTGTTTGTTTGTTTTTTACGCCTCCTCTGTCGGTCTCTTCGCTCCATCTTCTTCACGCTGTGCACCGCTCCGCTCAAACGTGAAACACGTCAAATTATGCAACAGCCATAACTCTCCCGTGCTTCCTATTGGCTGATCTCCGTTCCAAGGGCGGGTGTAGCTAAAATAACTTCACACGCAATTGGTCGGTTTTCCACATGGGGCGTGTCCTCTGATTTCATTCAGAAATTTCGCAGTGAACCATCCCTCGGACATGTGAAGAGCCTCTGTTTATGCTGAGCAGCACATGTCCCCGCACTGCAAATGTGAGACGGTGGAGTTTGGCAGGTCTGGGGCGGAAATGAATGTTTGTTTCCACTATGTGAGCGCTGTGGTTTTATTAGATTACGTATTAGCATAGTTTTATCATATAGGGCTAATGTGAGTGAAACGCCTGAAGTGTGGAGGTTTGCTTAAGTGGTGGGACTATATGGGCGACAAAGAGAGACACAGGGGTGGATCATGAGTGCCATTTAGGCTGCTGAGTTCATCTAAATAGTCGAATAAATGTATAAAAGAGGAAAAACAGTGCTGTGAGGCCCAAATGAACTGTATTGTACCAGGCCAGACAGCAGAGGTTATCTCCATCTTGTCTCTCCAATTGGAGGTTGCCCGGAATTTAACTGGTTCAGATAAGGTTTAAAAAGGGTGAAGTCAGTCAGGCTAGTGAAAGAGAGCAGTGAGGACACAGCAGTAATTGTTTCGCAGCTGTTGTGGTTTCCAGGTGAAACTGGATAGGAGGCATTCCGACAGTTTACACTTTAGTCTGTCTAAAGGCTCTGTCTTCTCCCACATCAGGTCGAATTTCTGTTGTGGTGTCTAGCTCTCGCCACACCTGCTTATGTGTTTAGCCCTACAGGAACTCCTGCATGCTTTCACTAAGCTGAATCCCTGCATACTTTCACAAAACAATATGTTGTCAAAGGGTTATTAACATGATATGCAGCATTGTAACCTACCTACCTTATTCTACCCCACTGGCGTGACATACAAAGACAAGAGTAAACAGTCCGGAGTAAATTTACAACATGTGTTTGTGGTCTTATTACATAAATATTTATCAACAACATTTCCATAGTATGTTATGTTCATGTTGTTATGTTTATTTAATGTGACACAGTTAATGCATGTAATGTCTGTTCTGGCAGAATTTCTAAAGGAAGGTGCTAAAAACCAAGTTTATGGCAGTAGTTATTGTCAAAGAGCAGCAGCAAAACTTGGCAACACTTTATTTTAATGGTGCAAATTAACTCATTTGACTCATGATGACCTAATGGATGAATAAATGCACATATTGAATGAATTCATGTTGCTCACTGACATAATTATCAAGTAACTGTGGATTTATATAATTAATTTGCACCTACTTCAATATCACCAAAGTAATATTAATTCATAGTTGTTTCTCACATAAACAAATGTGTCATACTTTATTCTGCATTATCAGAAATAACTATGATCTTGTTCCTCATCTTTTGCAGCATTATTTTATTGAGGACCTTTTTTCAGCCATGGACGACATTACCATAACAAAACAACGTGAACATGCTTCAGTGCTTTTCACTATAAGAAAATGCATCACAGTATAATTTCTGACCGTTGAGTCATTCAGTAACATGTAAATAATTGAAATGTAGCAAGTAAATGTGATCATTTTGTTCAAAGTAGGTACTGCTCTTTTTATATAGATGCTTGGATTTGGAATTAACGTTTGTGGAATCAGGTCATTTGGTGTCATCAATTAATTAATGAATATGGCTTAATTGATTATGAAGGAAACACATGGATCTACAGTGATGTACTTAGTGTGAGGTGAAAAACAACAAGGACTCATCCCATACATCACCTGAAGAAGGCTGAAGAAGTAGTTCATTGTATTGGTAGTGACAGGGGTCTGTATGCACTTTGACCCACTTCACTGACATGCACAGGCTTAACATGATCGGTGCTATTGAAAGCTCAGTCCTGCCAATACAAGGCACAACAATGTGGAGAGGTTGGAGAGAAAAACACAGAAACGAGTTGGTGGATTTGAAAAGGGGGATGGGAAGATGTAAAGATAAAGGTTTAGGGGGGATGGTTTTCGACTCTGTGACCTCAGAGGAGGTTCAGTGGGTTCATGAGCTGTGGAGGAATGTTGGTGGGGGTTGGAAGCCTTCTCTATCGACCTTGCCCTGTTATGTATCCACAAGAAGGAACCTCTCTCTTGGTTTGAAATTACCATTGGTTAACCATTGTTGCATTCTGACAATGGTTTACTCAATTGGTGTTGAGGTTACTAGGTAACTGTGCGTTACTGAAATATAGAATTGCATTGTCAATAAAGCAGAAACACCGCTTGTTGTTGTGCGTGTGTTGAGGAGGAGGGTCAGTGAGTTCATGTGTATGTTGAGGTGGGGGAGGGGAAGTCACTGCATCTCCATCAGCAAACATACAAGCCGCACCTCACGCTCAGGCTTTTACAATGTAGAAATACCAGTAAAAGAATAGTTATTTGTCTCCATTTAAAAACTCACATGGTGAACAGAAATACCAGCACATATGATGCGTGTGGGACAAATAGCGTGCATATGTGTGGTCTGTGTGTATACTGGTTTCCCTGTATGTAACTGGGAGTCATTGAGTTCACTCTTAAGTAACAGCATAGTGAGGGGGGATGTGACATGACCGTAAATCGCAGACCTTGAAACAGAACTGACATTACCATGAAATTCGTTAGCGCTGTTTTTTTCCCACCTAACAGTATTCCTATTTAACATTGTTGACAAACGGACACATCGGGAATCATAGCTTCTCAATATCCCAACAGTTTTCTAGGTCAGCAATATCCTGATCATAAAGACATTTTTAAAGAAAACACAATATTTGTCAAACTACATCTTTCAGAAACATGGGACTTTGAGAAAAGAAATTAAAAACAAAGTACATGAAATAAGACAATAAGACATTAGATGTGAAGAGAATCAACCATCAAGAAAATGTCAAAGAATTTTCTGCAGAGGAAAAATGTGTCCCAATCCAAGTATTGTCAACATTAAAGTTAGATAATGTATCTGACATTTTGTTCTTCAAGGATAAAAAACAATTTGAATGTGTGTTGGCTGTATCCTTGAAGAACGTTATATAAGGTTAAAACACAAGAAGTTCAGAAATGTTCACTATTGTATTAAACACATAAAGGTTTATCGATGCTGCTCGGTAATATCAACGTTCTTAGATACACGAAGGCATGTTTCAATCATGTTTAACTTGACGTGATAATAATAAGAAGTAGGTATCTGGTTCAGTGCATCATATGTGGATAGGCAGAAGGAAAAAAATAACTACTGATGGTCTCATCTGATCGTATTTTTTCCTAATCGTTACCATCAGTTGTATCAGGGTTATTTTATGACGCGGACATGGTTTGCGTATAATTTAATGTTTTGGATGTAGGGGGCAGGGCTATAATTCGCCGTGCACATAGGATGCATACAACATATAGCGCATCCGTGGAACCGACGTCGTGGAGTACGTGTGTGTTTACACCCGCTCGCTGTAGTAAAGCTGCCCTGCCCGACACCAAACACACGGGCGACACATGAGTGGGCAGGGCTATGAATGCCCGGACCGCCATCCAATCAGCGTCTAGTAAAGCAATCACTGGCTGAATGGGTCAGCCAATAGCGTATACCACCGCCGGGCCGGCAGCCAATAGAACGTGCGCAAAACGTGGGCACGTGGATTCGCGCACATGTTGACGCTCGTAAACTGCTGAGAGAAAGAGCTAGCAAAGACACAGACCGATGAACGGCCGGGCGGTGTGTGTGAGAGAGAGCTGAGGCTGGGCGATGCTGCTCCAACTCCAGAGAACTGACAGACACAAGTAGGAGACAGAGTCGTCACCCACAATTCTTGGCAGCTTCTGTTTATATCTCACTTTTCTGAAGGTGAGTGTTTCCTCTAACGGTTCTCTGTTTTGTCGCTAACATTTATCCAAAGTTGTCAAGCTAGCCTGGAGGAATTTCCTGTCCCGCTATATCCTGTTAGTGTGCCTCCTACCATGTTATCATGTTGTATAGCTTCATTTTATCCCCTTTATTTAGACTTCTAGTTATTTATGAATTGCACGCGTCTGACTGTGGCCAAATGATTAGAATTTGCTGTGTTGTCATATCATTTAGATTAATTTGTAATTATAGAAATAATTTATAATTTGCAAAATGTTTGCTATTATGCAAAACCATTTATTATAAGTAGGTACTATGTATCAGTGTTGTGTGCATCGTGGTGCGCAGCCAGACATGCAGCCAACACCTGAGACGCAGCCTCATGGTCCAGAACTACCTGTGTAGACATGCACCATCCCATCCAGCTATAACCCTGATTTAAAAAAAAAAAAAAAAGGGCGTGGAAGACATATTAACAGGGTTCATCTTTATTAACGGCTTCAGAATTATTACATTCCTTTAATGCATCTAAATATCTTTGACATATGGTTGCTAAAAAATATCCCGTGTGTAAACCAGACACCCGACAAGTAGCATGTGTCTGAATGTCGAGTCATTTGTCTGCTGATGTAGCGGAACAGAATTAATGCATTTTGTCAATATTTTCTAAACTGAGACAGTGTGTATGTCAGGTATTCGTTTTTGTTATTGTGGATGTGTTTGAACACAGTACACAAATGTTATTATTGTCAACTCAACCTTTTCTGCAAACATGTACAGAGTTTATTTTGAATATTGGTGAATGGTATGTTTGTGTGTTTACTAGACACAGGGGTCTCTGTGACCCCTCTAATTTCCCCATCTGTGTTTGTGGGGTCAGAGATTGGGATCAGAGATTACACAGAAAGATAAAAAAGGAAAAGACAAGATAGATGAGAGGAAGGCACATGGCCGGACATAGATAATGTAAAATGTGAGTAAAAGAGGAGGAGGAGGAGGGCTGATCGTTTGAAGAGGAAAGGAAGAGGAGCAGAGTTATGTGCATAACGAACAGGATGAGCAGAGAGAGATGAGAGGCATACTGAAATGCTGGTGGAGAGGAAAGAGAGGGGTTTGTGTGTATATGTGAATCCAATGGGGGATGGAGAGCAAGCCAGAGACTGAGAGGAGGGGCTAGAGAGAGCACCGGAGGCAGAGGGGGAGAGAGAGAGAGAGACTGCCTATTCTGATTTCACTACTCCACACGCTCCCATCCCCCCCCTCACATTTTACTCTCCTCTCCAGTCTCCAATCTCCTCAATGGGAGCCAGACATGCACTACCATTGTGTGCCTACTGCCTACCCCCAGTCCCACTCTGCACCATGTTAAACTAGGGCACTGGTATACCCACCATTTTGAGTAATTGTGGTTATTATTTTTGGGAGGGAAAGAGTTAAAAATTGGAGAGGTGCTAAATTGAAAGCAGTTCCTGGGATGTTTTTTGCTGTGTCTTGTACATGTTGTCTGCCTCAGTATAGCCTTCCTCTGACTCGGGTAACAACTTGGACAACGTTTGTTTTATATGCTTAGCTGAGACGTTTTTCTTGGCTGTAAATGATCATAATGTATATTTTCTAATTCTAAGCCTTTGCTTCTCAGTACACAGCAATGCAGTCCCAGGGCAGCACTTCCTCTCAGCCCTCCATCGACTCCCTGAGCTCCAGTGACAGCCTCTTGTTCAGTGACTCAGAGCAAGCGGAGGACGACACAGACGTCTTCCTTACAGACAGCTCTTCTTCCGTTATCATTGGTCGGACGGGTGGGGCCACAAATGATGGAGAAGGGGGATCAGAAAGTCCTGGGTCTCAGTGGACGTGTGATGGCTTCACTGATAAAGAGGAAGAGGAGGAGTCATACAGGTCGGAGAGTGTTGGCCAAGGGGCTTGTATAAGACTGGACGAAAGGGATCCTGCCAGGCACATCCCAAAGTCTCAGGGAGACTTGCTCTTTGCTCAGAAGGTAAGAAAGTGGACAGGTAGCCCTAAAAAATACTGTGATGAAAAAAGGTTGACAGAGCAATGTTAAAGATCATTGTGCAAGTAAAGCCTAGAGAGTGAATCGGACAGCAGGACCTAACTTATACCCAGTAGTAATCTATCTTCTCTCTCTCGCTCTGTCAGTGTGCTGAGCTGCAGGGTTTTGTCAGGCCCCTGCTGGAGTTGCTGAATGGACTTAAGAGAGGCCGATTTGATCGTGGTAAGCATCCTTACATCACTGCACACAGACAAGCATGACTGCAGAGTGGTAGCTAAAGTTGTAGATACAGAATGCTAGTTTATATGTAACTCTGAGAAACCCCAGTTCACTGCAATAGCGCCTTTGTGCAGCAGTCCGTATCAATGAAGACTATTGATGTAGCCTGAAGTGCAGTGTGTGTGAAGCGACAGTCTTGTGGCTGACTCATCAGCTCACAAGACTTCACTGATATTCTGGTGTGTGTGCACATGGGTGTGGATGAGAGACCTTACTAGCATCTACATGTGAAAGCAGCTTCTGCAGTATGAATGCTGACTCAACTTTTATTGTGTTGATTGACAGGTTTGAGTAGTTTTCAACAGAGTGTTGCAATGGATCGAATTCAGAGGATCGTGGGGGTTTTACAGAGACCAAACATAGGGTAAGAGTTTCTTCATGCAGTTCTGTCTTTAACTCGTCATTGCTTTTATGTCAAAGTTGGAACCTGTTCATGATTTATTGAGGAATTCTTAAGGAAGATAGAGTTACAGGATTCACCAGTGGTACCAAACTTCTGAAGACATTTTTAAGCACTGTAGCTCTATTTATATTATATTTATATTACATAACACCCAGATGTTTCCCTTCTCCATTTTTATTCACTTTTTTCTTACTGTCTGCAGGGAGAAGTATCTTAATACACTGCTCCAGGTGGAGATGATGCTAAAGCTTTGGTTTCCTCAAATCTCAACTCATCCTGCGCCTGCAGCCTCAAGCGTTGCCACATCCGCTTCTTGCTCCATCCAAGACACTTCCAGCTCCACTCCGCCACACAAGCACAGGGATCAGTTACATATTCCTGTTAAGGTGAGAACACATGCATTCCTGCAAGGGATAGGCTTTTCAAGGAAAAATACTGTTCACTAATTGCTGGAAATTTGTCACAATTATGTGAATATTATTCTAAAACTGTTGTGGCAGTGATTAAACTTTTTTTTTTTATCTTGGCATGGAAATGACAGACTCCATCCAATCTGTGTAAAGAGCTAACAAGACATAGTTTTGTTGTGATATTCCAAGTAGTCTACTTCTAAAATTAGTTGGAATACCAGGGAAAATTTCTACACCCTACATCTTACTAAACAAACAAAGATTAACTCGTTTGGAGTCTGTCATGATACACTGGCATATTCATACAGTAGCTCAGAAAAGGTCCAATACCTGCTCTGTTTACTGTCATTAAAATCACCTTCACCATAACCCCCAGAATGAACAAAACAAATGCATTTGCATTTTTGCGACCACTATAGAGACAAATATTGGGGATATTGAAATTGTTGCAGTCAGTTGCGATTTCACCACTAGATGTCTGATACAATACACTGAATCTTTTAACTGAACTTTTACTGAATCTGTTTTTTTTTTTTAAGTGTTTTTAGGACTTTTCACTTTTCTTGCCCAGTTTAATTAATAACTTGTAGTCTGTAATGTATTAAGTTAAAAATAAATTAGCCTCATCAAATCCATTCCCATATATGCAAGCAACTATTTGAGCACACAAACAGTTCACTTTCACTCCAAACTTAAAACTATACTCACTTACAAATGATTCATTTTACAGAAGCGCAGACTCAGCTGGACAGGAACCGAATCACCCACACCTTCCCCCGTGCTTCTCAAGTGTCCTCGTATCAGTCCAGAAGAGAGGAAGGTGAAGCAGGATGATGAGGAAAGAAGCAGTACTTCTTCAACTGGGTCATCCAATGAAAACCAAAATTTGCTTGAAGTGGCCAGTGACACAACAGGAAAGGACAGTGAAGAGCTGGGCAAACTGTCAAATTACAAAGCAGGTCAAAGCTCAGAGCCAAGCCTAACATGGGTTCATGTTGCCCCCATCCTGTCCCCACGAAAAACCTGCCCCTCGCACGAGGGCTCAGCCGCAGGTAACAATGAAAACCAGCCTGTTGCTACGGTTGCCCCACCCAGCAGGAGGGGCAGTCCAGCAACACAAGACAGCTCTATTTCCTCTACCACAACCACCAAGCAACCCCTACATGTCATGAAGCCAACCCAGAGCCAAAGCCAGCCTGTTGCTGGACAACAGAGTGACAGTGAGACCATCGAGACCTGTCAGGGTCAAAGCCAATCCCCACATGTGAAGCCTTTGCCCAGGGTGTGTCCCACCCCCTTGGAGACCTGAATTGTCCAACATGCAGAGCCAGCAGCCTTGCTTTGCTACATCACCAGGCTAAACGCTGCTGTGAGAAGAATCAGAATGCCTATGATTAAAAATGCATTAAAGACAGAAAGGGAGCCAAGAATTTGAGGTAAAGAATTAAACCCCTCGTCAAGACCACTACTGCAACGAGAGCTTAAAAGAACTGGATCGAAAGTGTTTATAACCATAAAAACCATGGGGACTTGTTTACTGTTCTATACTAATCTAAACATATGCACAAAAGGGGCTGAAGAAAATAAGAAAGAGCATCTAAAGTTTATAAGCTATTTACAGGTTAAGGAACTGAGTAATTTTGAAGAGTTGAAGTAATAGTCTCTCTTCAGAAATTTAACTTGGTCGATCTGAAAGAGACATTGATGTCAATATATTGAGAATAAATGTATCTGAAGTTTATGGTGATGAGATGTCTTAGTCGGCTAACACAGGGTGAGCTGAATTTGATTCAAGTCTTGCAGCAGGAGACAAATTTGAGCCTACATTTACTTGTAGATAGAACAGGTTAGCATGAAGAAGAAAAGTGACAAAATCATTGAAAATCATGTAGCTAGTGATGTGAGAAATTCAGTGTACAGAATACAGCATCATACTGTACATGTGGTGTGTTTAAGTCATTGGAGACTGTGGAAAAAAAATGATGTCATCAACTCACGAATGTAATCCAAGAACTGTTTGAGCGCTCGGCTGGTACATCTACGGCAAGGCTTTGAGAAGAGTGACACCACGGCAACCAGAGGTCACCCCACTGTTCCCATCGTGCTGTGGATCAGATGTTCTTGCCCGGTCCCTCACTGCAAACTGAGCGGCAGCCAGTGTCACGAAAGTCCACGAAAGACTTTTAAAGGCCAGCTGGAGAAAAAAACGGACCACTCGAAGACACAAAACTCTCCCATAGTTAATTTATTCATGTGTTGATCTGACACTGCATTTATTTATTGTTTGTATTTATTTAATAGGCAGCTGAATATAGCAACTGTGTGATTGCATAGATTGGCCTACATTTTTTGAGGTGATTGGGATGATGCTGTTAACAGTTTATTTGTGGTTTTTATTGCAATGATGGCAGGGGTATAAAAAAAAAAAAACCCGAAGGAAATGAAATGTTAATAACTGAACTACTGTGCCTTTCACCAAATAGGATGTGTTCAGAAAAGCAATTTGGTGCTTTCAGTGCATTCGTACTGCGTTTTGATTGTTCGGTTGTATTTCACAAAACCAGTAACACAATCATGAATGCCTACATGTAGTAATTTTACTATTCATCAAAAACAACAGTATCATTAACTATCTACTTAAAAAACAATATTCAACTCAGTATTTTAACATCTACAGTTAATCAAAACTGCCTACATCTCTTAACTTTTCTGTGCACCAATAGCAGTGGCTACTATTTGTCAAGTGTTTCAATATTAGCCTTCTTTTTGGGTTGTTTATGTAGGTGGGTGGGGTGGGGGTGGGGGTTCTGATCAACAGAAGAACTGAGCGAACTGCACTTAAAGCTGGTGCCCCTGTAAACTTGAAAAAGCAAGACAGAAATTATAAATGTAAGGGAGGATGCCTTTATTTGCACCTGCTCTACTGCTGCTATTGCTCTTCTAAATCCAGTTGTAATTTAGACATTTGATTGGAAACTCTTGCTCACATTGCTCACAATATTCTTAGTAAGTTTTAGTGATGTGATTGGATTCACCTGTATTGCAAAATATTGTAAATATTTAGACAAAACTATTTTTAATTAATATAAGTTCATACATGAAAAGAGCACCAGGTGTGAACACAGAGCTACTGGCAGCTTCCATGTCACTGACCAGGTTTTGGAGGAAGGACTGTAACAATCCCTCAGACAGACCGTCCTACCCCATCCTGTCTCCAGACACAACGATACAGTGTGCCAGACGCTGACCCTCACCCAGAATCGGGGGACGTCGTTCACCCCACACTTGTGTTGTTTTTATACGGTTTGTGGTATGACAGGGAAACCAATTGCACTTATTTTTTTCATTGTTTATGTCCTTTTTCATGTATGTTTTTGTACTGAAGCGACCACTGCTGATTGGTCAGAAGTAATTTGTTTATTTTAGCTGCCTTCTTCTTACATAGTAAAAGGTGACTGTAGTCCTCCCCGCCTCCCCTCCCCCACTCTGCTGCATTCATCTGCCCTTGCCCTCTCTCCTTCATCTCCCTCAATCCTGTTAGTATGTTTTCGTTCTAAACTAACTCTGTCTTACGCTCACTTTACATTATATACTCTTCTGGCTACTTTTTTTTTTCAGTAACATTTCAAAGAGAAAGAAAATCTTTTAATAAATGACACATTTTTGAAAGCTCAACAGTCTTGGTGTGTTTTCTTTTGGTTTGGTAATCATCACATTTGCATATTTTTGTTTTCTTTTGGCTGTATTGTGTTGTGATGATGGGAATGAGGCCATAGTTAAGGAAAAGCAGCTCTCGCTAAACAGATGTGTGACTCAATGGGGTGCAGATTTAGAGACTGTACATTTTGAAGTGTGTGTGTGTGTGTGTGTGTGTGTGTGTGTGTGTGTGTGTAGGCGGGTGCAGGGGGGTGTTGAAGGAACAGAGTGGGTAGTAGAAAGGAGGGGTAGAAGGGTGTGAGACTACAGTCGCTGTAATCTCACTGGCAGTAGTAGGGGGCTGTCTGATCCTCCAACCAGCTGCTATAGGACAGGGTTTGGTTCAAATGTACTCTCATATACGCATGTCTGGGTTAATTCTTTATTTTGAGACATTACACTAAATACATCCTACCAGACTCTTCTTGTGTACTTTTGAAAGTACCTGAATACAGCGTATGTTTGATACAGATGACTCCAGTCTAATTTCTGCCACCAGACCAAAATTAACCCACAATAGGTGGGTTGCACGTTACGTCACATCTGCACGCGAACCTTAAACGGTGGTCAACTGGTGCTGCAGCCCATTGAAAACACTGTGAAAACACCCTTGGAAAATGCCTCAATTTTGTGCCGTTTTTGGAAGGACCAGGAGTGACTTTTGTGGCACCTCCCAAATGAATTTTTCTCTGTATTTAACCTTTCCTAAATGATTTATCACCATTTATTATAATATTATCCTCTGAATTTAGCATTTCCCCCCAGTGAAAACCCTCCATTTTTGCTATGTTTAATTGACTGATCATGTATCAGGAGTGTCAAACTCCATTCCTCGAGGACCAGTATCTTGCATATTTTAGATATTTCCCTCTTCGATCACACCTGGTTCAATTAATGATCAGCTCATTATCATACTGTGCACAAGCCTGATAATGATGTAATGGCTTCCGGGTCTGATGGAAGAGGGAAATATATAAAACATCCAGGATACCGGCCCTTGAGGACTGGAGTTTGACACCCCTGATTGTAGATGTTCATAAAAGCTTAGAGTAAAGTTAAAGGTTATTGCAGCAAAACAGGGAAAACTGAAGAAAAAGCATCTTTTTCAATAAAATCTCTCATTCGCTGAACATAAACCCAGCGTGTCCATCCACTCTCATTAATCCAACTCCATGGGTTTTACTGGTGAATTGATGTTGAAGATCAGGGCTGCTCAATCTTGGTCCTTGAGCTACTATCCAGCATGTTTTAGATGTTTCCCTCTTCCAGTACACTCGATGGTCATTATCAGGCTTCTGCAGAGCTTGATGATAGGATTATCATTTGAGTCAGATGTGTTGGAAGAGGGACACATCTGAAACATGCGGGATAGTAGCTCTCGAGGACCAGGATTGGGCACCCCTGTTATAGAAGATGACAGTGTTTCCATGGTAACTGTGGAGTCTCTGAATATCCAAATGGGTCATATCTGATGACCATGAAAAGATGAATAAATGTATTTTACACCAACTATTTACATGTACTGCATTGATAGGATTAGTGGATCAACAGTTGAGATCAGAAGATGCTTTTAGTTGATGTTTGGGTCTTTATGGGTTAAGAAGTGCAAGTCAAAAGTTCATCCTCCATTTATCACTCAAGCATCTTCTCGTGCTATGAAAGGTTTTAACAACAAAGACTCTTTGTGCTACTGATGTATTTTAACACACACTTAATTTCATATGCAGCAAAATCAAAGAAAACCCCAAAATTGCAGCATGCAAGTCAAACATTATATCATGTGGCATGTGATGATGCCATCCGTTTTACTTGTCTCTCAGTTGTTCAGAACAAAATCAGTATGTGCACTGAGAGGTAAATTTCCACCTATAATTTCAACAATCAGTCTATCACTCAGTTGACAGGAAAGTCATCAATGACATCATGGATAAATGAGATTTAGTTCAAAGCAAAAACTTCGTAGGTTCAAGCCTCAGTGATGTTAGGTTTTGGTGCTTTGCACTCTAGAGCTGTTTGCTGAAGCTTTTATTTGACCTTTTAGGGTAAAATGACACCAGAAAAGGCTAATTACATGAATTTCCACTATTCCTATTTTAAACAAGTTATAGACTAAGGTTTTTGTCAGTTCTTCTAAAGGAATTATCTGGACTTTTTTTAATCATTCAGCTTGATGTTGTTATAATTAAAAAAGCTCATCCTTTTCTCTCCCTTCCACTATCACAACCACAGATACAGCATGCACATGAACACCAGAGTGGTAAAATTTTAGGAGGGTGTGGTTTTGATTTCTACCCCCGCTCTCAGATGGGATAAAATAAGCCATGCTGCACTAGTACACACCCACATGCACTCACACAAACATACCCGGCGATAAACACACACGCGTGCGCCACTCCCCACTCTGACACACTGACTGGCTGATTTTGTGATGGGCCTGTCTGACACACTGACTGCTACGTTACAACAGAGTCCGCCCTCCCTTCCTCCTTCACTCCCTCTGCCTCCCTTCCTCTCAGCCCCCCCTTGTATCCATGCAGTTTTTAGCAGAGAAGCCCTTCCACTCTATCTCCCCCCGCCACTACACCCCCCTTTTCTCTTCCACAGGATGGAAACAAGGGGCAAAAGGAAAAGGACGAGGAGAGGATGTGTGGAGGGCAAAGGGAGACCTGACATCACTTCACTTTTGGTAAATTAGAGGACATTGTTGTTGCCTTTCCTGCTGGTTTTGTTTGTATCAATGCCATTAAATTACAACCTCCACCAGTTTTTTTTGTGTGTGTGTGTGTGTGTGTGTGTGTGTTTACACATTTATTTTATAGCCTTTAAATTCATTACTTCAAAAAGTTTGATTGCTACTCTTTTTATTTTGTGTGGTATATTTTATAAGAACATACAGAAAGGCATATACTGGAAGGTGAAAAGGATGAAGAAAAGGGAGGAAAAGGACAATTATTGTTGCATCATTAATAGGCTCAGTTGTTTTCACTTTCCTGAGTTAAACAGAGTACACAACATGTTTTGGATTAATTGTGCATGTGTTCCGGGAATCAATAGGATTGTGCATAGTGAAATTACTGCTCCTCTTATCCCTCGATGTGTAGGTTTTAATTGCAGTCCCACATGCATTCATTGGTTTTAACAACTTAGTGATTAAAGGGTGTCTGTCCAGTTCTGCTGTGCGTGAGACAGTGTAACGAAGGGAATAACACAATAAGGTGCTTATTCACTTATTCTAAACTCCCCTCCCCCATGCTTCTTTCACTGCACTGTAAAACTCATGTGAAGTGAACCACACTGTGACTTTACAACTACGCACCCTAACACACATTGATACATAAGGAATACACATTCACACACACACATGGTCTTACTCACCCCGAGTCCTCAGGGGGGTTTAGTACCGACTAGTCCCAAAACAGCCTCGATGCTCATTAAAATTGCACAGTGGCCAGCTCTGCATTGGAAATCAGAGCTACTTCACAGTCATTTTCCTGGATCTTACAGGAACGAAGGGCCTCGGTGTGTACGGCTGTGTGCTTGTGTGGGTCGGTTGTCTACCATCTGTGGTCCCCATCACTGTGATGTCACCAATAGGGGACACAGTAAAGACAGAGATACCAGCACTATATTTTCAAGGACGCACGTGTATCTCATGACATTGTGTGTGATATTTGGGGCACAGCCGAGCTACAGGCAAATAACATCCTCATCAGTTTCTTTGGCCTGAATGTGTTCATAGGAGCCTGCTCCTGATGATGCCATCTTACACGACTGCTCAATTATTTAAGTTCAGCGAGTGAAAGGGAAACACCAGATAGAATGCACTGTAAATGCCAAATGAAGGTACCACGAAAAAAAAAAAGGCAGAGGAGGCAGATAATGAATGGGGAGAAGGTGAGAGATAAAAGCTTACATTCATGGTAGTCGATTTGGGATTTAGTCCAAGCACGTGTGCCTATGCTGACGTACACTGTGAGGTCCTTGTATTCCATGTGTGAAGTAAAGACAGCAGGATCCCCAGAGACTTTATCCTCCAAGATGATTTACAGCCCCTGTCAGATACAATGAAATAAAAGTGGGTCAGCATGATGAAATATACCATAACCACACACTTGATGAATCAGAGAGCAGTGGGATGGAACATTGGGAATATTTTAACTAAACTCACATATTACCTGTTTATGTAATATTTATAGCATAGCAATGATGCACATTTTTACAATATTCTGCAGTTGCAATTTGTTATATTTGGAGCAATTGTTCAGCAAATGAAGGGAAATAGGTGTGCAAGACTTGTCTATATTTGTACTAGAATTAACTACAGACTAAATGCTTGTCATATGTGAAATATAATAAATGTATTTGTGCAGCTCTCACTACACATACCCACATACCTCTACTACACTTGTTTTAGCTGACAAGCAAAATGAAAGTCACTGTTTGAGTGCGAGCATGACTGTGTGCCCTTGCATGTGGAACTATGTGAATGAGTGTTTGTTTTTCTGTGTGAACTTGTATGGAAATATCTGTGGTATTGTCATATTATGTGCTGTGGTGTCATTACATAATAGAGTAGGCTGGTGACATAATGCACAGAGGGGTATTTGGGTGGGGGGTAAGCAGACGTGAGGTGCCGGTGAGGAATTTAAGGTGATGGTAACTGGGTGGGTAAGCGGGGGTGAGTGAGTTGTTTATGTGAATGTGAATCATTTGATTAATGGAATGATGTTGTGCAAATATATATGCTAAAATGGAGGTTGAAATTAAGGGTAAAAACTACCATGTCAACAGACAAACATTAAAAATGTAAAAGGTTGTAAATGGTAGTTTAATGTACTGGAAATTATTAACCAACTGGTCAACAGAAAATGATTTCAGGTTCTTAAACATCACTTTAAACTCTAGGTTTTTATGTTTTATAAAATATTTTATATGTTCTGAAAACTGCACAGATTTTAGTTGCAGTTATGTTCTCCTTATAGCCACATTTTGTGACATTTTGGTGTGGTTATAGCTGTAACTGGATGCAAAGTACTGTTTATAGAAACAAAGAGGGAGGTGGTGGTGCATGGAGAACACACAGATTTCAATAGTGAAGAAGAAAAAAATACATGCAGTGGGATGTGATACGATGTTTCTTATACTAAACATGTATTTTTTTTTTTTTTTTTAATCAAACTACGACCTTATGTGCATAGTAAACACACATCTGTATGACATGAGGGTCACGTGTCACTTATGAATCAGCAGTTGATGGGCATGCTGATGGGTGAGTTATTTACATGAAGTAATTACAGCTATTACAGTGGTTATTGTGGCACTGACTATTATTATAGAGCAGAAAGTGCAGTACTGGTAAACTGTTGTATAAACATCCTTTATGGTTATACACTGTTAGCACTGTAAGTGGCTGAAAACAAACCACGGCAGTTTGTTGTGTGAGAGGAAGCGATCTGGCTCGCCCTCAGGCTCGCTCACTGCTGCTTTCAAGCTTACACTACTACGAATGCGCTCGGTTGACCCACATCACGCAAGGATTGAGAAAAAAAAAAAAAAAGGGGGGGGGGGGCTGGGGTCCGCTGGAAGGAAAGAGATCACATGATAATCTCAGTACAGGAATCTGCAGTTGGAGACAGGCAATGTTTCACTCTACACTGAGCAGAAAATGTATAAACAGGTTTTATGCATGTGTTGATTTTCTTGTCAACAGAAAATTAGGTTTTTAACTGACAGGCCTAACTTTTTTTTTTTGTTGCATGATTCAAAGAAATATTATTAGTTTATTATTAGTTATTATTTACAAGTGGTAACATCACAGAAAATAATATGTTATTATTCACCGCAGTGCATTAAAGGAATGACTTTGCTAGAAACTAATCATTAATTACACATGACCAGCAAAAAAAAGAAAAAATAATTATAATTAATAATGAACTAATAAACCAATTACTTATATGAGAGCTCAAAAAAAAAAAAAAAAAAAAGCTGTATAATTGTTAGTGATATGTGACTAGAATGTAAATATGTAAATCTTTTTTTTTTTTTTTTTTGTCATCAATCAATTTCTTCATTTTGAATTACAACGGAATTATAGCCCTTTAAAGATGGACATTCTTTAATGTTACAATTCTACAGTTGCATTTTCTGCAAATTAATGAATTTATCTGAAATTTAAGTGAAAAGAAACTGTGATTTTACTGTGTAATTCAGACAAGCCTTTTAGGAAATGGTTTGTCTGAGTTAAATAAGAGAAAACAAACTTTTAGGAGAGTTATTTCCTCTTATTTAGAAAGTTGAAAATAAATGTTTTACACTTCCAACTGAATTATTGTTCACACCTAACCTTTCCTAAGCAGATTGTAGCCGTTTATTGGCAAAAAAAAAATTAAGGACTTGATTCACTTGATTAAGGATGATTTAATGCTGTGCAATACTGTGGTCTAAACACACTGACTACTCCATCTGTTCAATTAAGACAGTATACTGGGACATATGTGGTATAGGTGGAAAGCTGCCCTGTTTCTTACTTGTTAAACCATATGTGTAAGATTAGTAATTCAAAAGTTTTTGAACATATTTAACAATAACCATTTTATTCACATATGCTGATATTGGTCTTTGAGTTTTAAAGAGACAGCTATCGTTTTACAGTCTTTTCGACAGGAAACTAAACAGATATTACTACATTTTCCTCCGAGTGCGCCAGGAGGACCCCTCGAGTCTACATTATATCAACAGAAACCACCACGAAGAAGAAACTGTGCACATTTCCGGTTCCGGGTCTTCCACAGAAACGTCGTGTGAACGGCGCGATAAAATAGAAAGTTTTGCGAAAAACTTCGTAGTACGAGAGTTGTACCTTTTTAAAGGGTGGTTATTTCTCTGTAACTTTTATCACATAAGCTGTCCGACATAAGATAAAGGCCTTGTCTTGAGGTTTGTAAGTTTATTTGAATGTTAATCTGCTGGTGTTGGTTTCTCGCTGACAGTAGCATGCTAACATTTGTTAGCAAGCAACCGAGGAGTTTGGCGGATGTGATTGGATTTGTGTGTTACTTCAGAATTACAGTTGCTTCTGTTTTATTCATATAACACCCAGTTTAACACAACCTTATTATCAACACTGCTTATGGACGATTTGAGTTGAGATTTTGTACTGTTATTGAAACCCTGTTTGGGACTGTCCTGGCCGTGTGTTGTGCACACCGAGACGTTCATGTTGTGACTACCGTGCCAATCATCTCCTACACTAGTGTCGATGAATGTATGTAATAATATATTTTGAAATATCCGTCCTTCTGCAGGGTCAAACGATGTCTCTTCCTAAGCGGGAGGTGGAAGAATTGCGGCCTTGGGTAGAGCGAACGGTGAAGAAGGTGCTGGGTTTCTCAGAGCCCACTGTGGTCACTGCAGCTCTGCACTGTGTTGGGAAGGGGCTGGACAAAAGAAAGACCATAGGTAATTCTGCATTTCACATTTAAGACTTAGTTTAATCTAGAATACAAATAAGAAACTATTAAAATAAAATGCAGGTTACACAAAACGTCAGAAAAGCAACCTTGCCATTGGTAATCTAATACTCTTTTTTGTTGTGGGAAATCGGCAACATACTTTTGGTTGTGTTACATTGCTAAAGATAATACACTGGCCAACTTGTGCCTACTGTATCTGATACTAAGGATTTGCAGAATTGTTCATCTGACTGGCAATTTTTGGAATAATTTTCATACTGTAGCCTAACAGGCAATGTTTTCATTAGGCCAAATTCTGATATTTTCATGAATTGGTCTGTTGTGAGTCATAGTTTAAAAAGTAGTTACTTATATCATCATCATCTTCTTCATATTTACATGAATTGATTTCTGATTATTGATTGGAGAAACTGCATTGAAAGAATGAACTCTTGATTTTTATAATCATCATCATTGCATTTCCTTTCAGACCAGCTACGTCCCTTTCTTGATGATTCAGCTGGAGGTTTTGTGGAACGTCTTTTTGAAGCTTTAGAGGAGAGCCGCAGTGCCCGTGGCAACAAGGGAGCAGGAGAAAAGAATCGCAAGAGGGATATTAAGGTGAACAAACTTTACTTTTGGTGTCACCGTGTAGTTAAATGATGGTACCTGCAGTTAATATGTGTCGTGATCTCACATGATATTTGTGTTATTATGCATGCATACAAAAATAATCAATTAAAGTGGCACATTGTGTTGACTGGATGAAATGGGGCACCATCAGATTCCTGGCTTCATTCCAGTGTTTCCACTACATTATAGCAAAATGTCAAGTTAATTGCAAATTAGTTTGTTGTTACCACAGAAATCTGTCAGTTGGAAGATTGGCAAAACAACACATCAGACCTCCAGCCTAAAAAAAAAATATGTATGGGAAACACTTTTTCCAATCTGAGGAGATTAAATAATTAACTAAACAAATAAAAGCAAGAATATTAGATATGACACTCATTAGGCATAAATAATAAGAAAAAGGAAAAAAAGAGAGTGAAGTTAGTCTACAAGCTAGATTTGAGAGCAAAAGAGGTTATGTTGGACTACATGTGTCATCTCTCATGGTCTATCATAATACTCATGAGTTCATGCATTATCAGGTATGGTTTTTAGTGTGTTGATAAAGGATATTACTCTGTTCCAGGTAGAATAGAACAGGGTTTTTTTTTTTGGACCCCCTGAGTGTGTATTTAACCTTTTCAAGACTTTGATGGAGCATGAGGTCACTCATTCTTAGGGAGGAAATTGGCAGTTTGGGGGATTTCCATTGCAAAAGAATCCTTTGATGAGCAAGTAGAGTAGGAAATTCTATAATGTCTTAATGCATATTGATAATCTACTGGTCAGTTGTTGGCCATTCCATTCCAACTGCAGAATGGGATTGTATCAGTACTTTGTGTGAACAGATCTGTAATTATATGAGGATTGTGATTGTATGAGATGTGCACTCCCCTGTTCTGTTTCATTTGTCTGTTTTGATATGTTATTTTTCTGTAAAAGAAAATTCCAGAAGGGCAACATTGATAAAATTATTGTATAGTTCTTTGTCCGTTTTATTTTATTTCCAAGAATGAATAAGACTGTAATCATTGTATGAGTGGATATTTGCCTTTCTAATAAAAAGATAATTATATAAAAAAAAAATAAAAAAAAAACAGCAGAAAGGGCATTAGATTGCAGGCTAAGTTTGCAGTGTTTGTGACAGAATACTGAAAATTGTTGACCAGTACTCAAGAGAGGGAAGGACATGACCAAAATGTGTGCTAGTGTAGCTGAAGCATTATAACATCTGATACAATTCTCATCCACACTAGAGTACATTCTGGCTCGCCTAGTAGTAGAGGTACTTGTAGAGGTGGGTACGATTTAAGACTTTAAATTGAATTACATCTGCTCTAGCAGGTGATGAGCTCCCATTAACTCTCTTCAGAGCCTCAGTACAGGATTCACTGGGTATTCTAACCCAAGCTCCTCCTCCCACTTCAATTAAATTTTACTGAGAGAGGTGTCACCGAATGATGACATGTTGAAATAAATTCTCAAGGGCCTTTTAGATTAGAAGGAATTTGGAGGATGTCATTTATAGCAGCAGGTTGTGGTATATTGGGGAAGTTTGCATCAATATTTTGCATGAAATGTTGTAACTAAAAGTATCAAAAATGATTTGAGCTGGGGAGGTTACATTTTTGAGAGATTATTATAGGTAGAAAAAACACAGACTATAGAGATCTTTTAAATTTGGAGAGGCAAAGTCTTTTCCACATGACAAATGTATTGTCTAATCTGGACAGGACAAAAATATGATTATTACAGATAGGGGCCAGGTTGGAGAAAACTTTTAAACCAAAGGGGTTTGTAAGTTGTGATAAAATTCGCACACTGTTAATAACAACTGGGTTAGAGCTGTAGAGTCAGGCAGAGAAAGGGAGATTGGTGATAACCAGGGCAGGGACGGAAGTCAAGGTGCGTGAATCATTTTTAACTTATCATTGGAGATTTTAACCGGATAGACAGAGGCTCAATGGTGCATACACACAAAAGTGGACTTAGTGGGCACCTTTCCCATGTCCATCTTGATAATGAGAAAAATTCTGAGCGCTTTTCAATTTGTGACCACTAATGCCTTGGGTGATGTGTATAGGAGTTTAATCCAAGCTATGAAAGTGGGTCCCAAACCAAAGGCTTGCAAAATATTCAAGTAAAGATGCCCACTCCTCTCTGTCAAAAGCTTTCTCTGCATCCAGAGAGATAACCACCACTGTTGAAACACTGCATTTCAACTATTAATTACATTTGTGTAAATGAGCTTCTTGTAATAAACATGGGCTTTTCTCCAAATATAATTGGAACATTTATCTTTGATTAGTTACCTCACTGATTAAAAACAGAAACATACAGACACTTATGTTTGGATCACTACTGACGCATGCTTTTCCCCCCTAACTGTGTTGCTGTTTTTGTTTGTTGATAACAGGATGTGTTTGGCGATGAGACTGAAATGGGTGCAGTAAGAGACACCACAGATCCAGGAGATGGGACAGTTGCAAAGCGCAAAAGGGTCCCTCGTTTTGAGGAAGTGGAGGAGCCTGAAGTCATACCTGGACCTCCATCTGAGAGTCCCGGCATGCTCACCAAAATGCAGGTATAGTATGTGTCTTGGTTAGTATAATAGAGAGTGTAGATTTGTTTTGTCACTGAGAATTAAGACTGCACTTAAAGTAGCTATTTTTAAAACCATATTTCTGTGTTAACAGATCAAACAGATGATGGAAGCAGCAACAAAACAAATAGAAGAGAGGAAGAAACAACTCAGCTTTACCTCATCAGTCCCGAATGCATCAGTAATGACTCTTTCCATTCATAAATAACAGTAATATCAAACATTACATTCAGCTGACTCTTGTTTTTTTCTGACTCAAGCGGTTGCCTCTCTCTACACCTGAAGTCCCAGCAATGTCACGGCTTCTGGGGGCCTCTGCTGCAGGTGGTGGTGGTGTTTCATCCATCGCTCCTTCACAGGCAGCCAGTTTCATGAACGATGCAATTGAAAAGGCCCGCAAAGCTGCTGAGCTACAAGCTCGTATTCAATCTCAGTTGGCCATGAAACCTGGTATCCTTGGGGCGTTGGGGAACACCGGGCCTCACAATCTGGTGGCATTGGCAAATCTGCATGCAATGGGTATCGCGCCACCGTGAGTAACCTCTCCACATTTTAAGTTTTTTTTATGTGTAAAAAAATATATTGTACATAATTGTCTGTTTACCTGTGTCGCTGTCAGACTACACATCTGTTTTTGTCTTTCTGTATAGTAAAGTGGAGGCTAAAGAGATAAATAAACCAACGCCTCTTATTCTGGATGATAAAGGAAGAACTGTGGATGCCAGTGGTAAAGAGGTTGAACTGACACACCGCATGCCCACATTGAAAGGTACAATCTGATCCTGACCAGGTAGACAACATCCTTTCAGTTCCATTTCTGGTCTTCCCCAGTTAATTTCCCTGTTTTTGTTTAGCTAATATTCGTGCTGTTAAGAGGGAGCAGTTCCGACAGCAGCTGAAGGAGAAACCTGGTGAGGAACTGGAGTCTACGTCCTACTTTGATCAACGTGTGTTTATAACACCAGCTCAGCGTGCTCGCAGAAGCTTTAAATTTCATGAACAAGGGCGATTTGAGAAAATTGCACAAAGAATAAGAACTAAGGTAGGATATTCAGAAACTGTCAAAATATGATTTTTAATGTGGTTCTTCCATTTGAACACACCACTTTTGTGAAACCCTGAATAAATAAAATGTTAAGAATTGTAAAATACTCAAATATATTCTCTCTGACACTGTTTTTTTTTTTTTTTTTACCTCAATCAGGCCCAGCTGGAAAAGCTGCAGAATGAGATTGCTCAGGCAGCAAGGAAAACAGGAATCCAAGCATCTACTAAGCTTGCTCTTATTGCCCCTAAAAAGGAGATTGGAGAAGGGGAGGTGCCCAATATTGAGTGGTGGGACTCCTTCATTCTACCCTCCAACATAGATATGTAAGAAACTACTGTATGGACGACCTTCTACATTAAAGTGTGAATATGATCTTAACTGTAATTAAGCGGATTGTCTTTGTCATGTTAAATACCAAAAAAATGAATTAATAGTAATTCAATTTTGTGATAGAAATTTAATTGGAATACAGTACAACCACCTTACTGTAACTTACTGTCATGTTTTCCTTTGAAGCAACCATTTCCCAAAATTTGAGGATTTGGAGCTCTTTGGTGTGACCAACCTCGTGGAACATCCAGCCCAAATTAGCCCCCCAGGTAAGTGTTTAGATAGTGAAAAGTGTTTTTACATTACATTGAATGATCAAAGACTGCATACAAACTCTGAAACACCATATAAACTGTTAATGTTATTAATAACATTGTTTGTTTTTTTTAATTGTTTTTTGTCCGTCCTTTTATTGATTTTTTTTTTTCCAGTTGACACTGATAAACCAGTAACACTAGGTGTATACTTGACAAAGAAGGAACAGAAGAAACTAAGACGACAGACGAGAAGAGAAGGTCAAAAAGAAGTGCAAGAGAAAGTACGTTTGGGTCTGATGCCTCCCCCTGAACCAAAAGGTATAAATACACAAATATTATTAATATATCTACAAAATTCAACTTGGGGTTAAGCAGAATTTGTCTGATTTTTACTTTAATTTTCCTAGTACGCATCTCTAACCTGATGAGAGTATTGGGGACGGAGGCAGTTCAGGACCCCACAAAGGTTGAGGCTCATGTCAGAGCGCAGATGGCCAAGAGACAGAAGTTGGTATCAAACTCTTATGTGGCTTTGCTTTCATTCTAATGACATTCTAACATTATAATGTTACTGTGTTTGATTCCCTGCAGAGCCCATGAGGAAGCAAACGCAGCTCGCAAACTCACAGCAGAGCAAAGGAAAGAGAAAAAAGTGAAGAAGTTAAAAGAAGACCTCACAAATGGTGTTCATATTTCAGTGTACAGGTTTGTTTTTTATACGTGGAGAAACTGCAGTCATTCAGGTGTGAACTGGTTATTTAATTACAGTTGTGTCTTCTTACCCTGCCTTTTACAGAATTCGCAATCTGCAAAATCCTGCCAAGAAGTTTAAAGTGGAGGCCAATGCCAACCAGCTGTACCTGACTGGCACTGTAGTTCTGCACAAAGATGTTAACATTGTAGTGGTTGAAGGAGGCAAGTTGACATTGCAATGTTTAATGTTTATTAGGTCTGCACAATGTGTTGAAAAGTCATCTAAGGGTTATTGTGCTTGGATATCAAGAAAAATACAAAGATTACTGATAATTGTCAGTGTATGTTTTTACTCAAACATACAAACTAATATATATATATATTTTTTTAATATAGTGACTTTCATTTTGCATATTTATACAGTACCTGCCTGTGTTCATCACACACTGCAACCTTTTACCACTATGTAATAGCACAGATTCACATTTTGCTCAGATGTGTATGTTTATTTTATTTTTTTTATTGTTTTTACCTTAATTCAGAAATGCATTTGCACCTGTAAGGAATAATAGTTGCAATATTCAGAATCTGTAAACTAAACAATTCTGTTAAAAATGTATTGATAAATTAACTTTGTGCTTCATTTTCTGTTAGTGAAAAGTAGTTTCCAGCAGTACTACATTCCTTTAAGGCATATAAAATAGAATTAAACAAAAAAAAAAAAAACAGGCCTGACTGGCTGTAGGCACTATTTGACAAAATTAGTAATTTCTAGCTTTAGTTCTTTATGTAGCAGTGGTCTACAATTTTGAGACATTATCTACCACAGAGATTAAATATGCTGAATGTTATGTATTTTCATTAGATTCATTGGAAAACAAATGTCAAAAGTGCTGGTTTGCTAATTTTTTCAAGGTATATGATAGAAGTGTTATTATACATATATTGGCTTGTGTATATTTACATTGGAGATTTATAAATCGTTCACTACACATAATCCGTAAAGTGAATGTATTGTAAAGTGCAGACAGTGTTTTGAAGTAGATCTGGTAGCTCTGACACAAATATTTCTTTTGAATTAAACCCAACCTCTCATTGATTCTAGAATTTCACATTTTGAGGTATTGTTTTAGGTTCCGTTTGTTTCTTTAACACTCTAGCAGCAAAACTATTGGTTGAATTGATACCAGATTGGGTTTGGGTTTTGCCAGTAACCCAGAATACATGTTTACATTTTGGAAAAGTCTGGCAAGTTTAAAGGTTTTCATGAATTTTTACATTTTTTTCTTCTCATGTACTCAGAATGTACAAAAATTCACATCTTTACAAAAACATAAATTTTGTTTAAATTTACTCCAAACCTGGCACGTATATAGAGGAAATTGATATGCTGATATCAGCAGATGCATAGACATAATGACATCAGCTGGATCAATGCCAAAATAAGCTGCTATATGTGTGGGGAGTGGGGTTTATTGTGCCTGGCACCATTTATTCTGAAAGTATTTTACTTGTAGACCAGTATAAACAATTGCCCCCCCCGCTTTGTTTTAGGACCCAAATCTCAGAAAAAGTTCAAGAGGCTAATGATGCACAGAATCAAATGGGAGGAACACAACAGTAAAAGAGATGGTAAGATCACCTCTTTTTGTTCTTTATGCTGATTGGTGTTTTCATTATACATATTTCAGTCTTACTAAACTCTTCCCTTTTTCAATTATTGAAGATCCAGATGGTGCTGATGATACAAAAAGGAACAACAAATGCTGGCTGATTTGGGAGGTGAGTGTTCTCCATTCCTGCTGTCTGATGTACACTCATGTTCTGCTGTGTTACTTAGAAATCACGAGTTGAATTTCAGTGCGTGCTGTTTTGTTTGTGGCATCATAGCCTGGTCTGTAATGACTCCTCTTGGTTCACCAGGGCACAGCTAAAGAGCGTAGTTTTGGGGAGATGAAGTTCAAGCAGTGCCCGACGGAGAGCATGGCTAGAGAACATTTTAAGAAGCACGGTACCGAACACTACTGGGATCTCGCCCTCAGCCAGAGTGTGTTGGACGGCACAGATGACTGATACATGACAGAGGTGCATCCAGTGCCATTTGACGCCCTCTTACACCTCAGACACCGATAGATCAACAGCCTCGCCCCCCTGGCTGGCTGACTTCATGTGGGGCTGTACAAACTGATTTATTTTTATTTTTTTTTGAAGACTGCATCTTCAACATGGAAAAGGAGGAACAATAAACCTGTGTGGATATTTTTGTGATAGTGTGGCAGATCGAAGTGTGCTAAGGACTGTATGTTTGTATGCCTGCATCACTGTTCATTTGTTTGGTGGTAGGATGTGCTGTCAGATATTTTAATACTGAATACAACCTGATAAGTCGCACTGTGATATATATCACTTAGCCAAGGTTTTATGTGATGACAAACAGTGTTTGGTTATGTTATGACTGAAATGATATGATGAAATCCCAATATTATACCTATTTGAAATAAGAAGTCGACAATATTAAAACCACTCCATACTTGCACTACCACAGTGGCAGTACATTTAGAGGAATCATGGGTATTATCTTGTTTTAAGACTTATTGGCTTCATAACAGAAAGTAAAACCATATTGTGCATATTTTTTTCTTTTGAAAAAGCAAGTTTGACTCGCCTGTAGCTACTTTTCTCTGTAACGTTGCAGTCACATCCTTAAATAAACAGCAACATCGGGCTGGTGTTTTATATTTTATTTATTTATTACTTAATTCACTACAATTTATTGAAATAACACCGCGCTATGGAACAGTACTTTGTAAAAAAATATATAGTTACGCATTAATAAAGTGCAACACGGGGGCGTGTTTTCTCCTGCTCGTGCTCTACGCCTGCTTCTTCATCCCCTTCGCCAACCGCCGTTCAGCACAGACGACTGGAAAGATGGCGGCCGGGTCAGGGGCTGCAAGCGGCCATGGAGCCCGCAGCTCCACCACGGCTTTGGAAGCATCTTTGGATCGGCGATTTCAAGGAGTATCCAACACTATGGAGTCGATACAGGGACTTTCAACCTGGTGCATTGAAAACAAGAAGCACCACACTCTAATTGTTCGTTACTGGATGAAGTGGCTTAAGAAATGTGAGTAGCTTCATACGGATGCTAACGCAGTAGCTAGCTCACTTTAGCTAATTCAAATGCAACTCTGACCTGACCGTGATCAGCCAGCAAAATTTTGCTCTAGCGTCTTATGGGGACTTTTGTGAAATGCAAGGCATTTCAGTGTTGTCTAAAACGGTGCATAAATATGTCCATATTCAACTTGAATCTCTAGTAAACTCCACCCTCTAGATGTAATGCCCGCGTTGTTAACACTACTTGAAATTAGCGGCGAGCAAAGCTAATGTCGCTGCTGTTTTGACGGTGTCACTGTTAGCTGTTTACATTTGGGCCTCAGTGGACCTGTTTTGGATAGACTGATGGTGCTTTTTTTTTTTTTTTTTTTTTTTTAAACAAGAATTGCCATGCACTGCACTGTTTATTCCAAACACTGAGCTTTTGAGATGCAATAGTTAAATCATTAGCTCTTTAAGTTTACCCAATGCGTTGTAACTTAACCTAGTTTGATCCACATGCCTGTCCTGAGACAGTGATCGACCATGCATGACTGAGTGGTCTAGATGCAATTATAGTAACCCAAGCGAGCATGTATACATATATAAATAAGTTCACTTCTGCAACCTCTATTCATAATACTATGTTTGTCCCAATACTGAGTGTATGATCTATGCAAGTCAGAACCAAGTTAGGGGTTCAGGAGTGATGCACTGAACCAAAACAGATAACTAAGGTTACATTAACAGTAATTAACTAGAACAATACGTTCAAGTGTATGTTTGCTTAAGTTTTTTCTTAAACTACTTTTCTTCACTTAATAGGTGCCTCCAAAATTGAACCAATATATGTTAAAACAAAGTGGAGACTGTTAAATATTTTAGTTATAACTTAAACTGTCCTGAAGTTGTGTAAACCTGATGTAACCCTATATTTCTGTGCATGCATAGGCGGAGGTTTCCATTGTCATTAAAGCAAACAACTTTACATAGAAGTGTGGTCATTGTCATTCAGGCATCATGGATAGACTGACATCTGATCTCTGCAGTTTAGTGCTTCTGGTGTCTACAAATCTCTGGGCTCATTTTTAATTCACTGGTGACAACCAGCAGTGACGAAGTTACTTACAGGCTGGATATTTAAGGGTTTTCACTTCAACAGACCACTGGATTCAGTGGGGACCTGTGTATGTGTCCTGTATGTGCTGGCAGTCTTAGCATGGAAAATATTCCAACTCTGCTGCTAGATGTTTAGCAGGTTGTTGAGGATGTGGGTTCAGAGTTATTCACAAAAATGTAGTTTTGGATGGAAATCCCGTTTTCAACAACCACAATGAGCTACTGTTGCTATTCTGTATTTCTGTCTGGATAATGTCTGCAGTGAATTTATTGGCAGTGGCATAATTGTTGTTTATTGAATGTTCTGTTGTGAATGGTTTTGATTGATTCAAAGAGCAATGATTTTTATAAAGTAAACTTGAGCATGTTGTGCAAGTACAACACAGATATAGGAAAACACATTGTCTTTCTTATTGTAGCTTAGGCTTCATGTGTTTCATATGATTAGAACTGATCAGAAATTGAGGTTATTCAGCAACATCAGGGTTGCTGAATTGCCAAAACTTGTCTCAGTTTTTGTTTTGTAGTTAGTGTTATCAATGTATTGCTTATATTTCATTAGGTGGTTACCTGAGTCTTAAGAGAGGTTTATTGAAATGCCATAGTGTCTAAGCCAAGTTTTAGGGAAAAAAGACAGTCTTGACATATCTAGTGAAAGTTTTGTCATAAGCTGATTCCATATTGAAATTTACATTGAGAAACCTAAATATTTTATCATTTAATGCCAAGATGAATAATAGTAAATGGAAAGAAAAAAGTTTTTTTGTGTGTGTGTCTTGATGTTTGCTGATGGTGAATGAAGTCTTTTTATGTAATGTGTTAATGGTAGTTGATGCTGACAAAGTTCTAATTCTGATTCTTAATGTTTATTGGGATGTTTTAATGTTCTAAAAGAGATTCTGGACCATTGTATATTTTGATAGTTGACTTTGCTGACACTGAATATTTGCAAGAATCTGTGTAAGATGTCACAGCCCTGTCTCATGTCCCTATGCTTGTCCGGGCTGTTCATGTAGGGGGGAAAGATTTAGTTGTAAAAAATGATAGTAGCACTGCTTAGATTAAGGCGAATTGATAATGTTCATAATAGTACTATTGGATACTGTGTAAAAGAAAAATCACAATTAACTAAAACAAATTACAAGACACTATAGAGCATTTGAAGCATGAATTAAACTAAATTCATGGCACAGATTTCTTATTAGGATATTAATATTTGTACAATTCACACTTCAATCAAGGTCATGTGAGTAGGATTGTGGAACAATTAAAGTTTAATTAAATAGAAAACAGCATGTCATGTTTAAAATCAAAATAATCTAATGCTAAATTTCACTAGTGCTGCAAATACTCACTAAAACAAGGATTTCAGTTTTTTTTTTAAAATCAACATAGGAATTTATTTTCGCTGATATGTGGAAATTTCAGAAGCATTATTTGATTTTAGAAAAGATTTTGCTGCAGATCTTTTGTATGTGACAACACCTAATCTTTTCTATTTGAGTTCTACTAGTTAATCTATGTCACAGTTAAATTATTTCCACCAGTTGATCACCTCAAGCATCACTGGCCACAGTCCAGCACATGACAAAAGCTTATGCTGACAACACACGATGCACCGTTAACGCCATCGTACACTGACTGAGCAGCTTTTGTTTAATGATGTTGAACAGCGCCAAGTAACTATGAGGAGAGCCAATGGTGATTGTGTTGTTGGCCACAGCATATTGTTCACTTTTACAGCTTTCGAAATCTTCTGAATGTGGAGATTATTGACATTAAATTGGCTTATTACTATATGTATGTATGTACATAGTGCACCTTTAGTCCCGTATAATGGAACAGAGTAGCTGAACTGACCCACATTTGTATGTACTCATAAAAAGTGCTGAAGTGGTCATTGACTTTGAAGTTAAATGGAATGATGTCTAGTTTCATTATCAGTGTATTATATATTAATTACATTATTAGTTTCAAATGAAATTGTCATTTACTCTTTTTAAACTAAAAACTGCTTTAAGTAGTTGTACTAAGTCAGCACTTCCACACATGCAGAAATCTGAAGTAGATAGTGTTTATAATTTTTGTCACATGAATGATTCTGCTGTTGCTAAAAAAAAATTTTTCAGGGTACAACTCCTCAAACAAAACTTAAATTATTAATAATAATAATGTGATATAGACTCAGTGAAATCCTTGTTAGATTTCTGTACAAATGTGACAGTAGCACTCCAAAAAACAGTATTAGAATGTGTATTTTTGGATGTTTTCAAGACTGAATGGTTTCAGTGGAAAGATAAGCAATATGCGGATAGATATGAAATATAATATGATCAGAGTGAGATGAATTAAACCTTATTATAAAAGTGGCCAAATGAAGTGTCAACTTTAATCTTGTTTTTTTTTTTTTTTATTCTATTGCCTTAAAGTTCCAGTGTTTGGGACTTAGGATATAACTGCAGAAGTGGAATATAATATTGCTAATTATGATTCCACTCGTGTATATAATCAGTTAAATATAAGAATCGTGTTTTCATTACCTAATGAATGAACCATTATTTTCAGAGGGAGCGGTCACCTTCAGCTGTGTCCACCGACATGTGTTGTTGTGTTTGTTCTGTAGCTCAGATTCTTTTCTTCCAGTTTCATAGTGGGTGCCATCCAGTGTTGCAGTGAATGCATTAACATCACTTCCTCTGTTTGAGCATGAACCAGAGTTCATATACCCTTAAATAAAAAGCCTAGTATTCCCAAAACAACACTGACTGAAAGAGTGAACTAGGACAGGTTATAGCAGCTACTGTAAGGGACAATAAAGGAGTGTTTTCAACCGGTTGCAAAAATCCTTGTCGCTGGATTTTCTTAGCTTTTTTAACAATCTTATATGTTGTCCTGATGACATTTATGAGCTGTGTTCTGTATGACACTTGTTCACAGTTTGTGCAAATTGCAGTATTCTTTTAACAGATAAACAGTAGCTGCTGAAATGATAAAAGCAGGTTTTTTTCTTAAATGCATGTCTGTTGACTTGTAATAATTTACTGTAATGTTTGAACGTCACACTTGTTTTAGATGATGTTGCAGGTGGGCAGATATAGTTCCTAAAGTTTCATTTTTCCACCAATATTGCTTTTAAGAAATGCTCCTTTTTTAACAGTAAGATTCGTATAAATAACTGAACTGCTTTTGTAGTAATGGTTGTGAAAAACGCACCGAGGTTGCATTACATGTTAGATCATGTTCTGTGCAAACTGGCCTTACATACTGTTCTATGTTTCTCTACAGATCATGGTACATGGTTTCACTGTTTTAGTACATGGGTCTTCTTATTAGTGTTTCTTTTGATACATTGGATATTAGGTTTGGAATATCTGGTATTGGATCAAAACTGAATATTTTATGTTTTGATGTTATCTGTCCTTAAATCTAAATCTGAGCTACATTTAATCCATGTAGCAGCACTTCACAATTGTACATCTGTTTTTATCTAACTTGTGGATATAAGTGTTAGGTATTTGAACAAACTGTAATTTTGATAACAGTGAGATGTTAGACAAACTAAGATGGTAACTTTTATAATATCATGATTCTCATATAGCAGTGAATTTGATTGTTATTTGATCGTCATAAGGCAGTCATTTTCCTTCCTGAAAGTCAGAGAATGCGCTTATGTGCTTATGGACTCTAATCAAATTCTTCCTGGCACCATCAAGTTATTGAGAATTCTATTTTTGGATGCTGTGGAAATTGGTGGTTCTGCCTGTATTGAATTTCTATTGGAAAAAGATGGACACAACTAACACTGATGTGGGGTGACTATGGAAACGGATGACTTTACCTGAACTTTTCCATAAACTGGTAAACACAGGCTTGTTTTTCATGTGCTGCAGACTCCTCACTGTTTCTGTTCAGTTACAATAATGAAACCGCAAAGACATTTTATAGGAATCCCACAGATTTAATGTGAAAAGGTGAAAACTCTTGTAAAAAATGTAAAAACTCTGGAGACAAGCTCAATTCAGAACTAAGAACTTACCTGTCCTATTACATGGTTTTCACAGTTACACTCCATAAATACGAATGGAGTAAAGTGGATGACTAAAAACATTTCCAACTCTGCTAAAGTCAAAGGAAGGAAATCATTTGTCATTAATTACTTTCTTTTTGGAATTTGAATCAGTTGTTTGAACCTTTTTTGTATACTTTTAAACACCACAATTCATTAGTTTGTTTTCCCAAATAGTAATAACATCCATATGTCTGCTTTGTGCAGCTGACATCAACCACCGCTTGAATCTTTTCTACCTTGCCAACGACGTGATACAAAACTGCAAAAGAAAGAACGCCATTGTGTTTCGTTCATCCTTCGCAGACGTCCTCCCTAATGCTGCTCAGCTCATCAGGTACAAGGTTTTTTGGTTTCTTTTTGTCATCAGTAGTATTTAATAACAATGCATGTTTTTCAGCTTGACTGCTTTGTAGAAAATAAAACTGTGCCTGGCTTTTATCCCTCATTGCTAGAGATGGGAAGGTCCGTAAGTCAGTAGAAAGGATCTTTACAATTTGGGAGGAGCGGAGTGTGTATCCCGAGGAGGTCATCGCTCAGTTCAAGACAAACCTGAACAAAAAAGAAAAGGAGCGAGAAAAGCAGCGGGAAAAAGAGAAGGTGAAGGAGAAAGAGAAGGAGAAGGTGAAGGAGAAAGAGAAAGAGAAGGAAAAGGAGGCCCAACCTGCAAGTGGTCAGTTTCTCTTAACTTTTCACTGTGCAACCTGAAGTGTTTAAGGCTCATGTTATTGCCAGTATAATTGTTTGTAGATGAAGCTGAATATTTGTTTTAAAGTTCAAGCCTTGTTTTTACCTTCTAGCCCTGACGAACACCAAAGCTGCGCTCAAGTCCAAGATTGTAGCTGAGTTCACTGTAAGTTTGTTTATGTCTGAAGCACGTTGGATGCTCTGTTGCATTATGATGGATCTGACGTGTTTGTGTCTGTTGTGTTTTGCCATTTTCATTTTTTTCTAGCCCCAGTTGCTCATTGAAGAGCTGGCGAGGTATAAGCGAGTAGTTGCAGAAGAGGAGCTCAGAGAGAAACAACTGGCAGCTCTCAGGGTGGATGTCTGCAGCACAGAGGCCCTAAAGAGACTGAAAGGTCAGAGGTCACCGAACTTATATCTGCATCATCACACATTTATTGTTCCTAATGTTGTACACTGTTTTTTTTATCGGTTTCCTTTTAGATCATGTCAAAACATACGATTTATTGATGTTTTTGATTTTAGCTGTTCAGACATAGATTACACAGTTGTTTATTAGATCTAAATTTTGTTTTTGATCATAACTCTATTGATCTGTTGGTCTTTTGTCATTGTTTAACCTTCTAGACAAGGCAGGAGGGAACAAATTTGCTAAAGACTTTGAGGATGGCAGCCTGAAGCTCCAGGAGTTTGTGAGCTTTCTTGAGAAAGAGTTGAAAACAGGGCCTCCTCTGCTGGAAGCTTTGGGAAATGCAGACATCTTCTATGAGATGCAGTACAAGGAGGTTAAGATTGTGGCCAACGTGAGTATTGAGTCAAATCATCTCAGGTTTCCATGTCACCCTTAGTGAATGCGCCTGCTTTTGCTCAAGAAAGACCTTTTTATTTGGTTGTAGGGGTGAATAGTTGTTTCTCGCACTTTAATTAATATTAAATTGCATTGATTCCATAAATCAGGGTTCACCAATCTTGGTCCTCGAGGGCTACTATCCTGCATGTCTTAGATAATCCTCTTCCAACACACCTGATTCAAATGACCTTATCATCAAGCTATGCAGAAGCCTGGTAATGACCGTCAGGTGTGCTGGAAGAGGAACACGTCTAAAACCTTCAGGATAGTAACCCTCGAGGACTAGGATCGGTGAAACCTACCATAAATGCTAAAAACGTCTTTCTCATGAATTCCTTTTTTTTTAATCAACTACTCCCCTGTATTCAGGCATACAATGCCTTTGCCAACCGTGTGGCCAGTCTGAAAAGAAAATTGGATTCTCTCAAGTCAACTTTGCCTGGACCTGAGGACTCCCCTATCCCCTCGCCTTCTGAAGATGCTCCATCCCCCACTGGCTCAGACTCACCATTCTTGGGTCTGGGAGCATGCAGAGCCCAGCTGGATCCAGAGCTGGATGGAAAGGCCATGGATGAAGGAGAACCCAGTGACAACAGAGACCCAGAAGACATGGACATGTCTGATGAGGACTTTGATTCTACTGAAGCAGGGGGTGAGTAGCGACACTTTGTGTGGTTGTGTTTAGTTGAAATAAAAGGGTCAAAATATCTTCATGTTACATTGTTTCTGCAGGCCAATAGGAAGCCTAAATCTATCCAAATCAAGCTTGAGACTTTAATTTGTCCCATTGGCAAATCATAAGATGTGACACATCACAAAGTGACAGTGTTATAAAGTTGTACAACCTCAGCCTTATTTTGTGGAAATACAGCAGGGTTTTGTTTTTATCGTACTGTAACAAAACTAAATTGACAAAAACAGGGTTTCTGTGGGTCATTAAAAAGCATGAAAAGTCATTAAATGGATTTTGTGAAAATCCAGGCCTGAAATGGCATGAAAAAGCATGAAATTCAATGTTCAGAGGCATTAAAAAAATATGTGAACTTGATTGAAGAAAAACATTGTTTTTCACAATTTATTTTGATTATATAAACATCTAAATCAAATTTTGATCCGAAGTAGCGTAGTGGTTGACGGGCGGAACCTTTTAATCAGCTGCTTTTTACGGCCAGTGCACAAAGTTGAGACACCGGACTAATGCCAGCTTCGAGCAGTTTATTATTTATATATATATATATATATGTTATATTTGAAAAGACATTTTTATTTGAAATAAAAAATGGCATCAAATGCTTACAATTTGTGTGTGAACGTATCTGCATTTGGACATTGGCATTAAATTAGTTTAAAGTGGCATGAAAAAGCATTAAATGAGATATGCTGATACCTGCAGAAACCCTGAAAAAAAGGAAATTTGTAGAAGTAATAATTCATAGTATATGAGCATGTCAACATGTACAATAGGTCTGTCCAAAGAAATCTAGTTCAAGCCATTTGTTGAAAATAATAAATGTGAACTCCGCTGTATGTGCAAATTAGAAAGTTCAGGTATAGAGGAATTTGTTTCAATGGGAAAGTCACAAAAACGGTTCTTTTGCTCATATATATATTATTTATTTTTTTTCCATCAAATATAGATGTGAGCTAGTTGTAATGATCTCAAAGTGTTTACTCAAACTTTCATTTTTTTTCATTTAAGTTGTAAAAACCACAGACCTCTTAATATTATGCTTCTTTTGTTGCAGTTTTATTAGATGTTTGAAAATGCATCAGTTTTTTAACTTGTTTTTATAAGCAGATGACAACAAAGACAAAGTGACCCCTGCCGTTGCCAAGACTACCAAGTCAGATCCTGCGTCAAAGCTTCCAACAACACCCACAAAAGCTTCAAAGACTAATGTTGCAGTTGCTGCTCCGGCCGCTCCAGTGACTCCCACCTCTGCTAATGCCCCAAGTGCTTCGGCAAACCCCCTAGGAGTTAACCTGGCAAAGGTGGACCTGGGAAAGATCAGCTCCATCCTCAGTTCACTCACATCAGCCATGAAGAACACTAGTAAGTTTGGAGTTGATATAATGGGGATCACGTTCTCTAAATAAAATCATGGTACATTGGATGCAACTACTGCTTAAGTCATCAGTGGACAAAACCTGTCTAATGCCTCGACAGTAGAGATTATGTCATTGACAGGGCAAAGAGTTTAAACTGTCCCCAGAGTTTTACTGGGACCCAAACTATGACAGAAAACGTTGGAATAAACTTTTTGCTTGTACAACTAAAATGCATCTGTTCAGATTTATACAGCCTTTTACCAGCACAGAGGAGTATATTATATAATTGAGTGCTACTCTTCTAAACCAGATCTATCTCCTTTTTGCTATCAGTGTGCCTGAGATGTAGGCCTGGTTTAAACCACTGTCATTCTTAAAAACGGGAAGTTTGGATTGTTTTGGCGAGTTTGGATTTATTTAAATCAATTACATTTACCTTGGATTCTGCCTATGAAGAGTGCCTCTATTACAGTGGGGGAGAATGGGTTTGTGTGGAACTTTGACACATAGGAAGACCGATGGTATTAAAATGAAGCGCAAGAAAAACACATAAAACATCTTTGTCTTTGTCCAGATGTTGCAAGGTGAGTCTTGAAAATAGTAACATGGAAATACAGTGCTCATCCAAAAAAAAGTCACACATGCAGTATTTGACTTCACCACCTTTGGTTCTGATTGCAGGAGATAGATTCAACTACACAAATAGTTCTGTTCCTTCCATGGGTCAGTCCTGTAGTGGTTCATAATGTTGGAGCTGGAACAGGTTATTTCAGTCTAACTGCAGTAAGTGTCCTCTCATGTCTTTAACG